>VZTV01007869.1:0-12326 GCA_013400875.1 Anhinga rufa
GCACTCACATACGTGTTCATCGAAAGAATATTGCTAGGGCCAAAGGCCACCTGGGCTACGGGGATACCATAGGACTAATAGATGAGCAGAGAGAGAGCAGTAAAACAAATAGTCCTGGTGCAAAGGAGGAGACTTCCAAACATTCTGACTTTGGAGAAAGAGAAGGAGGTGGTTTGGATGACAGGACTACTCGAAAAGCTGACCGGCAGTCGTCTGAGCCAGTCACTATGGATAGTAGTACAAACATGTCAGTGGTTCAGCTAAAACTGGAAGCACTGGAACTCACCTCAGATAACAAAACCAATGCTGAATCAACATCCCATCAGTCCGGCCAGCCACACTTACCAGAGTCCTCCAGTTCATCCAGCGACAATGGAAACCTGGCTAAATCTCCCCAGCCTGGGAACCCAAAGCCTCAAGTCTTCAATCCTTTTCCCAGCGTCAAGCCTCTTCGAAAGTCAGCTACAGCCAGGAATTTGGGGCTGTATGGCCCCACGGAAAGAACCCCGACTTTACACTTCCCACAAATGAGCAGAAGTTTCAATAAGTCTGCCAGTGGCAACAGTGGGACCAGGAAACGATGATGTACTACCGGGCACTTTCTATTTCTGACAGCAACAAAAAAATTGTATTGCTTTTTGTTTTTTTTTTAATGTGTGTGGGTATGTGTGTCCCAAAGCCTTTCTAATCTTTAATTAAGTAATGGGGACAAAAGTGGTTACCAGATGTATAGATATGTGTCTTTGAGAATTGTGCTCCCATGCTGTTATGGGATAGATTAGTGAAGATGCACTCTTGCACCCTATTGTTGATTCTGATGGTTCTGTAGCAAAATAAACGTTGATCTGCAGTGTGAAGCATTCTGTTTCTTTAAATTTAAACTCAGACATAAAATCACTGGCTGCCTTTAACCCCTCAGTCCCCATGGCTGCCTCCTGTCTCTTTCAAAGCTCAAAGGACAAATTTGTCTGGTGCAGCAGACAGGTACAACAGTTTTTATGACTCTTGCGCAGCTTCCCTGTTAGACCTCATCATCATGCTCTGTGAGTAGCTGGAGAAGCCATGACTAACAGAAGCACAAGCAGCCCCAGCAATCGGAAGTATCACTTTGCATCCACCATTCCCACTTACCTACCTACCTGCCTGCCTGCCTGGCTTCAGACGTTCTTGAGCAGCATTTTGTGCTTCTCTTCCCACAGCAGTCCTCTGCCGATACTGTTTTTAATACAAATGTAAAAATAATTTTTAATATAATACATGAGAATAGCAGACATAAGTCCATCCACAACTCTGGTTTGCTCCTTTTCTGTTGCATATGTACATACATACTTCCCTGTTCCTGCTGGAGAGTTGCAGCACTGCAAAACTAGGTACAACTGTATGTGTAGCTGTATGAATATTGCGGTACATCTTGACTGCAATCTAGATCACAGGCTTGTAATTAGACCATATTTGCTAGCTTAGTGGTAGGTAAAACATATGAATTTTCCAAAGTAGTTTAGGGTTTTAAATACTATAAATAGAGTGATTAGATACCATGGGTGCCACTTACTAAAAGCCAACACATCTGCCACTATCTAAGTGGGATGGACCCATGGGACTGCCATGGGCTTCCAGGGCTTGGTTCTGGGTTGGTGGGAAAGAGCAATGGCAAAGCGATAAGCGTGGGTATTTACTTCCCAATCAAAAAGCAAAGCTGGTGAATACCATCAGACAAGTACTTCCCCCCCATTAAACAGGCAAGCAGAGAAACTAAATGTGAATAATTCAACTTGAGGGCTGCAAAATCAAGCACTCCAAAAAATTCAGGTTGCTCTCAAAGTACTACAGCTGTGCTGTGAATTGCATGTATTGACTGTGATTCCTTACCTTATTGCTTCCAAGTCTCCCATGACATGAAAGTGCCATTACTTTAAACCGGAGAAAAGCAGTAACGATGAATCACTGTATGTAATACCTTTCCTCCTCTTCTAAAATTCTTTGTTAAATTTGCAAATTAATATATTGTTGTCTATTTATTAATGTATCCCAGGACCTGTAGGATGTGATGCCAGTTTTACTGTATACCATGATTTATAAGCTGTACAATATACCCTGTTTATTGTTGTGGGGACAGTTTTATTTGGTTGTTGTTTTATACAAGTGTATGCATATACAATAATATACAAGTATGAACGCTATAAATATAAAACACATGTAGATCAGATTTTGCCCCTGCCTTATTTTCAGGTCATAGTAGTATTGTCACTAATGATTATTATAGCGCTAAGTAAATTGAAAATAATGTAGAATTTAGTCACCGATCACGGACTGTATGAGAATTGTTTCTGCCTTGATTTAGAAGAAATGGACTTCTCAAAATTTTACTGTGAATCATTCGCCCTGGTTTTTCTTAGCTTCAGTGTATCATGCAGCTGTATGCTGAACCAGTAAAAATAAAAAGACTGTCATTCTGCAAAACCTGATGAAATGTTGCAAGTATGTGCATGAATTTTTAATTAAGGTGCGATTAAGCAGTGGAAAATAAGCAAGCTTTGCGGGGATATTGGTTGGGGGAAAGAAAGTCCAATACAATACTAATTCTAGCGATTCGGACAATAATTGACGAGCGTGCTCTGCTCTGAGGGTCTACTTGGACCGTTAGGATTGAGGCAAAGGAGCCATGGCAACTCTGCATGAGTTTCATGATGATTGCTGCAGGAAACTTTCTTCAGGTACTGCTAGATGAGAAAATTGAATGTTCTTTTAGCTGTGCAGTACCTCAAAGGATGTTCACTCACTACCTGAAATCTGTGTGTTGAGCGTACAGCAAAAGCAACTTCACTGCTTGGTACTGAGGTGGAGCAGTAAGACGAGGTCTGGAGAGCCAGGACTCCAGAGAAGTTTCCCATTATTTTTCCCTAAACAATCCCTTCAGCAAAGGAGGTCTGGTGATGCAGCTGTGCTTGGAAGAGTGTCACTGCAGCACTGAGGATGTTGGGAAGCATGCTGGTGGGAGTCTCTGCTCCATAAACCTCTGCATTTTGTTCTTGAGGCCTCCTAGTACTAATGCTCTCTTCCATGCGACTAAATGACCTTTGTTTGTTGGGTTTTTTTTAAACTCCTTGAGTCTTTTTTTGAGAAAGTATTTTATTAGGATCAGATTGACTTTTATTTCTGAGAATGTGTTTTACCACCATCAAATGGAAGCTCTCAAGGGATGGGCATTTGGTTCCGTTTTGAGGACACTTACAGTCCTGCAAGTGGAAACAGTTCCAAAGCTATTCTGAGGTTACTCAAAATTGCCTACACTGTGGGGGTAAAAATAGTAGATGGTAGAAATAAGTTTTTCAGAATTGCAGGTAGGAAACGGTAGCAAACAACTGCAGCTGGGGAAAATAAAATTTTGTATACTTAACAAAAATCCTGCCAGAATCCATTCAAAAGAACGTAAGTGGTTGCTAGAAAGGCAACAAAGCATTATTTCAAGCAAAAATAAAATGCAGCCCTTTACACTGCTAGTTCCAATTCAGGTAAAAGTTCATGTTCAAAAATCAAGAGTTTTTAAATCTGTTTCAATCTCCGCAACATGTATTTTAAGCCATGTGTAATTGTTCATACAGAAATAAGGTGGGTGGTTTCACTTCTGTATTTTTCCTTGACCACCTTGCAGCGAGTGCCCCGGTGCCTGTCCACAGGCAGCAGTCACACCTGGCTGAGTGGCAGGGAGCCAACACCACCATCTGACACCAGCTCCACTGAAGCGTGAAGAGGCAAGAATTCATCCTGATGGATCTCTCTCCTTGTCAATCCTTTGTTTGCTCCAGTTTTACTCGCTTCTTGTTGGTGGAAGATTCGTTCAGGGCGGGGGGTTGTCATGGAGCCCCGTGGGGGATTTGAGATGTGCAGTCATCCCGGACGAGCACCTTCAGCCCATACATCACCAGCCAGCGGGGACTGGTCGGGTGTCTGGCTTCTCAAGCAGCCAGAAACTGCTGTGTTTGGACGCATTGGTGATGACATTCTTGGGAAGGTATACTCCTCTGGGAGGGTCATGGGTGGGAAGGGTGGATCCAGCACGCTGCAGGGAAGTGCAGGTGTGAACAGTATCTTCTGCACATCCTTCCCCGCTGAAGAGCCTGGAGAGCCTTCAGGACTTGCACAAGCTGACTTTGACATGAGATATTTAACATTATTTAGGACACAGAAGTGGTTTGCAGTGTAAGACCATGTCAGGCCAGCCGATGCTCAGGCCCAGCCTCCCCCAGCCTGCAGGATGCCGTTTCAGCTGTGCTTCATCCTACAAGCAGCATACAGCACTTACTGGCTCACCGCGGGTTTAGAAAGGGCCACAAATGTTTCCAAAGTCTTTTTCTGATAAAACCGTATCAAACCACAATGGCTTACCACAAATGAGCGGGCAGGCATGGTGGTGGCATGGGAGGCGATGCATTGGATGGAGATGCTGGGAGGAGGGAAGGAGCAACCCATCCAGGCAAAAGGTGCACAAAATTTTGAGGGAAAGCAAACTTCTTGGTGCCTATGCTTCTTTATAGGTCATTTGTTTATAAACGACAAAACAAAGGATCAGATCCATGGTGTGCTGCTCCCTGCCCATCCTTCGTGTGTTCAAAGTGATCGTGGACTTGACTGATGCCAGCAAGGAGCCACATCTCCTGTTGCTGTTGTCTACCCACAAGGTAGCCCCTGTGCTTGCTTCCAGCCTGCCCCGGCAGGAGGGAGACACCCGTGGAGAGCCCTCTGATGCGGTTCGCTGCAGCTCGGTTCACACAGTGGGCTGTTGAAAAGGGAGCAAATGCTCGAATCCCAGCCAAGGTAAAACATGTGCTGTCATTGCTGGCACACCTGACTTCTCTTGGCCTGTGCTCTGAGCCAGCTCTGCAGGGAGGGTGTAGCTATGATGACACTGCCCCAAAACTAGGCTAGTAAGCGTTGCTAACTGGCAGGTGGGCCAGGCCATTGCGGGATGGATGTGGCTGTACAACCTCGGGTGAAGCTCGGTGTGCTATCTGCAGCTCTGCAATGCTTTGCAAGCCTGTGTGTGCTCAGAGCATNGTGCTTTCTGCATCGCAGCACTCTATAGTTTTTGCAATCGTTCCTATGGGCATTTGGCTTGTGCTTTTCCTTTGTGAACTCCCAACCCTTGTTGATGTTCATTGTCTGTGTATTTGATGAGTGTTTTCAGGAAGATAAGGGTAGCCATGCTGGTCAGCTCAGCCCAGCATCTTTTCTCTGACCACTAATGGTTGGAAACACCTAGGAAAGGAGTCCTGTAGGAGCATGGTGCATCCAGAGACAGCCTTCCCTTAGGGCAGTCATCTGATTTTGTCTGGGTTGTGCACATCACACAGAGGTGAGGTAGATGGCCAGGCCAGCAGCTCATCCACAGCAAACCAGCGGTGTGCTGATCTGGGCAGCTGCATGCACAGTGGGGACCAACAAACAGTGGTTCAGTAGCAAAGTTTCCTCCTTCACATGAAAAGAATAATAATAACAGAGACATGGACTGGAATGAAAAGAATAACAAACACCAGAAAATGTGAGCCTGAAACAGTAGCTGTCGCTGTGATTCCTGCTGTGTGCTGGTTTGCCTCTGCGGGCTCCGCCCTCCAGGCTGACCGGCCTCCCCTTGCTTGGGAGACGCCACAGGACTGGCTGGAGGGATCCTTTGAAGGGGCAGGCAGTGGGAACAGGCTGGAAATCCTCACAGGCCCTCAGAGAGCCAGACATGGCTGAAAACCCAGGTCCAGCACTTCACACAGTCCATGCAGTGTTGAAGGACGCACAAGCAGTAGTTCCCAACCAGTTTTTTCAGCCCTTTTTGCACACACACACCGGTGTTGCTCTGCTCACTGCCCATAACGGCTTCTCCGCTGCATGCGTGCATGTACCTTGCTTTCCCTTCCTAATGGCTCCAGTGGCTTCTCCAAATGACACACGGGTACAAACACCAGCCCCGAGTCCAGGGCAGGAGCCTGTCAGTGGAGATACACCACAAGGCCACCTGTGGAGGGAATGGGTTTGGCCAGCAAGAAGGAAGCAAGTTTATTAGAGAAAGTAGGTAAGGTCTCTAGCAACTGTCCAGTATAGGTATAGGGGTCCGATGTTAAAACTTTGAAAGGCCAGTGATTTATAGCCCGCCTGCAATCAGTCATGCATGCTCAGGGAGAGGAGAGTGAGCGACGCCTTAAGAGGTGTGAACATGTAGCTCCAGGCACCAAAAGTGGTGTCAGAAATCTTACAATTGTTTCACAACTGGGACTTATAATTTCAGCTTTCCTTACTCTCCTAATTACATCTTTTCACAAAACTAGGTTTCTTTCTTTTTTTTTTTTTTTAAATAAATGGAGGTCTATTGCTCTGTTTTATCTGCACCAAAATACAGCTGTAAACCTGATTGTCTTCTGCTCATTCTCACACTACCAGTCAGTTGCATTAGACATCATGCCCTTTTGAATGCCAGATTACTGTGTATGATAAGTTTTTTATACTGTTTCCCCTGCACTAGTAAACTTTTCACCCAGCCGGAACAATACCGCTCACTGTCTGGCCCTAGCACTCTTGGAGAAGAGGCCTTTCTTCAAAGGGAACAGAAGGACTATTGTCCGCTTGGCAGAGGGACAGATGACTTGGTGTTGCCTGACACGTTCTCCATCCCCACTAGCCAGCGCTGAGTCACTGGTTTCCATCCAGACTGGAAAGTGTTTCTTCCACTCATGCCGAAGAGGCGCTTCTTCTGCCATCATGTGACAGGCGAGCTGTCACACACCGCTGCTGAACCTCCAGGCTGGTGTGACAGACAGAGGGTTGGTGGGGGATTTCACTGTTGCAGTTTGCGAGACATGATATCATCTTCTGTAAAAGTGCTAAAATATCTGACCACGAAGGCGCAATACTGCTAACCGCTAGGGGTTAGACCAGGTTTGCAGCCATCACGACCAGCATAGTGATGCATCGCCTGGCCCCAGTCTGCACCGTGTCTTTCTGCGTTTGTATCAATTCGTGGTGATTTTCTAGGTGTGGTCACTAGATGCCACTGGTGCTCCATGCAAACGCAACTATGCTCCAATTCCTGTGAAAGGATATACAGGTGTAGCTTAGTGTTTCCCCTTTTTCTTCCATTTCGATCAGATGTGGAGCAGTTTCCAGGCCATTCACCTTTGATTTCACATTGCAGCCTCTCTGCTCTATTTAACTTCTCTTAGTAAGGTTGTTAACCTTAAGCAGTGATCCCAAAGTACAGAGAGAGCCTAACAGTGTATCTTTGGAAACAGTGCCCATAGCAGTACACTAAAACACTCTAAAGGCTCTTTCTTAGTTAGTGGTATATAAAATTTTTTCTGGAGGACGAGCTGGCAAACACAATTCAGGTGGCAGGCAGGTGAAGGAAGCTTGCTAGATTCACTGGGTGCCTGGTGGAGACTTGTTTTGTATTAAGAGTGGGTCAGCAATGACAACCAGATACTGCTGGTCATGGATCAGCTGAGTTATTTCTATCACAAATACTGGAGCTGAGCTGTTCCTTGCTGGAGGTTGAAAGAAAAAAAAAAATCTTCTTGCCAAACTTCTGTAAAAACAAAACATAGCTAAACTAATGAGTACCTCCCCTCAGGCACTTGCCGGCTTGTTGCCCTGCCCCGGGGACCTTACTATTGAACCCATGAGTGTTTCAAGCTTCTGGAGTTTGAAGAAAAAACACGTTCAAGTCTCTCATATGTGGATCCCATGCCTTGAAGAATTCCTTGCCTCCACTGACAGCTGGAATTTGCAGTCCACCTGCCTGTCCTCAGCAATCAGTACTGACATCTCAGGTCCACGTGTGCCCCAGACACAGTCATTGCCAGCATCCCAGCAAAATGAGATGAGCCTTAGATTTACAGTTCAATTTTCCAGAAGCATGCTTTGCAAATCTTTGTGACCAGACCCATGCAGCGACACACAGGCTTGACACAGCCTGACTGAATGTGCACCAGCTGGTTTACTGCCAGGAAAAAAGCACCAGTTGAATGCAGGTCACTTGAAAAACAAACATCCTAGATCCATTTAAGCACTTAGGCTTTTAAAACAGGACCAAGATGTTATTAAGATGCCTAAAAAGAAACACAACCCTTGCTGAGCTACTGCACAGCAACAGAGGCCCATGATGCTCTGTAAAATTTCCCTGTTTGGCTTCAGCACTCACAGAGCACAGAGCTCTGCCTTTGCTTATGTCATCTGTGTCCCTTGGCTAATCCACATGTGAGCAAAAATGTAGTCAAATTAAGCTGAAAAACTGACTCTAACTAACTTATATTTGGCTGGCACACCTAGAGCTGCTACTTGCCATTCAGTAATGAATTTCAGCACAGGACAAATCTTGATGTGCCTGGGCAGAGCCAGAAATGGTCTGGTTTTGGTCATTAAATCAAGATGTGCCTAAAGAGAGTGTGGTCATTTCTAGCTCTGACCAAATGTGATTAGTCCAACAATATCTGGGGAAATTCAGCATTTAGTTGTTTTTAATCTCCATTTTGAGATATACTTCAAAGAAAGGCATTACTTTTATCCTCAGAATTTGTTTCTTCCTTTTATGTTACAGTCTTGTTTAAAAAATAGCTACAGATGGGTCTCTACATCCACTGGAAAGGCTGCAAATCATGAAGAGTGGAAAAACTCTGTCCTAGAGATCTGGACACTCATATGGACAAGGGAGGCCTGGACCCAGCACCCACGTGTAGTTAGATTTTACAATATGCAGCAGTTATGTAAAAAGAGGATGGAGCCCTGTCCAGGAATAATCTCAACCTGAGGCACATTTCATTAGATTAATGAAAAAGGATTGAAAGATACCAATGACATAATTTAAATATACATTCTATATTAAGGATAACCCATAATAAATGTCCTGTGTCATTTGCCAGCTTCCTTCTCCATTTCTCTTTGCCGGTGAGTACAGAAATGAGATGTGGACACATTTGGCTAGGGGGAAGACCAACTGTACTTTGAGCTGAAGTGGGTACTGACTCCGAGATGGGACTTGGGAAGGATAGCATGGATAGATAAGAGAGGAAGTACAAGAAGAGATTATTTTTTTCTAATCTGTATTTTGAACATACAGATTTTTTTATACCCTTTTCTTTGAAGAACACACAGTGCATCAGGCATTTAGCTGTTATATTTGTTACAGGTATTATCAATCTGTGTGGTGAGCATTGACTGCTACTTGAATTAAAGTAATAATAAGCTTGCTCTAACCATTCCCCTCTCAGCGTATGAAGTGGCGACACCTCAAGCAGCAGCATGCAGAAAAGGTGATGGTATCTGGTCTCTGCACATGGGTGCAGCCCTTGATGATATGTTAGAGGGACCAGAGCACTACAAACACATGCAAGGTTGGTATTTGCTGAAGTTCAATATCAGGAAAAAAGTGAATTGGAAACACCCTTACCATAATGAAGCTGTAGCTACACAGTTTGTATGGGCAGGTGATTTTTTTTTACCATGCTCACCTGCTAGCAGGTTACCATGCAGTGTCACTGGTGCTAATACTATCTGTTGATCACATAAGCTGTTGTTGGTCTCCAGGAAAGGAGTTACAAAGGTTCTGGGTTTGACTTAGGCCTTCCCACATTGTCTCCATGGCAAACAGGTTGGTGCCACCACTGTTAAAGCTGGCAGACTGAAAATTTTCTATTCCTTCTTTCCTTCCTTCCATCCTTCCTTCCTTCCCTCTTGCCTGCCTGCCTGCTTCATCTTGTCTCCCTTCCTGCCTGCCTTTTTCCCTCCTTCTTTCATCCCCAAATAGATCAAGAGCATTTTCTAGAGGTGGTAAAAAAACCTGCACAGTGGTACCTGGCCTGGATGTGATGTTTCATTTATCCAGCTTTCCGTTTCATATTTATTTCTTCTTACTCTTGCACAAGATCTGTGATGTGTCTCCAGGCTTCCAGGGGAAATTGTGGAATGATTTATCTCTGTTCCATTACACTGCAGGGGCCCGTGTGCACCATCTGGGGCTGAACAAGGCCATTTTTGACACCTACACTCCTGTTATGAANACAACTTTTCTTTTTTTTCTTCATGTCTACTCTCTCCTCATCAGATTTTTTTGGTCTTCTTCCTGTGTTACAAGCTCTCCCAGTTAGATCTTGAGTCAGAGGGGGATTTCTCTGGTTTTGTTTTTTTGGAGGCTTAGCTGCTAATATCAGGCTATACCCCCAAAACCCCAAACCCCTCCCTCAGTTTTCTTTACAAAACTAAAAGGAGAACACTGTGTTTCTAGCTCTCTTAGTTCCAGAAGGTTTTTGCCAAATTTTGGACATCAGAAGGGAAAAAGTTCTCCCAAAGCTGTTATCTCTATTTTGAATCTGGATGCTTTTGGAAGCTCAATGTGTGATTTCTTAGCATTTTGACATGAAAAATGCTGCTGTCCTTCAAAATAGAGAGACTAGTGTTATTCAAATTCACAGCAGCAAATAAATGACCTGGCTTATGAAGGCAATTTTTCTCAGAGTAAGGTGAGCCAGAAAATGCAGAAGCTTAAAGTAAGGTGGGAGCAAGGCTCCAGCTTGGGGAGGCTTGGGGTGGGCATGGCTTTTCTTTTCTCTTCTCTTCTCTTCCTGTACAGCAACCTGTGTTCTGCCTCCCTTTCTTAGAAAACAGGTGAAGTACATATCTGAGACTACATTTTGGCACTCAGTAAAATATAAGTCATATGAGGGAATTACTACACAGCTAACACTGCTGCAGGACTAGTTGCAGGTTAAAACCGCTCACTGTCAGTGTATTTCACTGCTACTATTTCACTGCTGCTCAGAGAAGATGGAGGCACTGGGACTTTGCTGCAGTCAAAACTGACTATGTGAATAGTGAGTGAAATACAGTTATTTTTATGTCAGAGGTGTGTTCTGCTCTGAGGTCCTGTTGGAGAATATGGAAAGCTTTGATGAAGGTACTTTGATGATGATGAAAAGAGCCATCACATATGTGTAGAAATAAAAAGGAATTCCTTCTTTTATCTTCTCATTTTCTCGCACAATGGACTGACTAATTGGAAATGGGATTGCTAAATTGCATCTTGATTATTCACCAGCTTTTAAACTCCATCCAGGATCACAGAACAGAGAGTAAGCCCCGCTTGCTTTTCTGTCAGGCAGAACATGTGCCCACATGATTTTCAAGCTCTGCCATTCACATATGCAGATCGTTACAGATTAAATGTATTCTTCATGTTGTTTTGCTCACTACTCCCATGCAGAGATGGACTGGGGTGGAGAATGCCTCGTATGCTCTAATCCTGAAGTTATTACTCTCAGAATAAGTGTTGCAATATGAGTATGTTGTCTGGGATGTATTGCCAGGCCCTCCTTTTGGCTTTTGAAATCATATGCAATGTTGCCATGATGCAGATTTTTAGTTTGCTTGCATCACAGACTCTTGTTTTAAGTTAAGGCCACCTCAGGATGGGAAGAAGATGTCAGCTTAGGTCCTTAGCTGCCTTCAAACAGTAGTCTCAGCTAAGAAAGGATGGATTCCTCCTTCCCATAGTGTTTGGAAGATTCTTGAGCCTATTGAAGCCTATTGAGACCTGAGAGCAAGGTGCCCCTTGCCCGTCCTCCTTGGGCATAGCATACCTCTAAATCAGGCCAAGTTTCCAGCCTGAGCCGCGGGTTCAGCCCAGCTCTTCAGCTCTGACAGCTGGTCTGTGGGATGCCTCCATCTACGCTGTTGCTGTTTTCTTTGGATGAGATGGGAAACTGCTCATGAGGCTGGGAACACTGCCCTAGCAGGCAAGCACCTCCTTTCCCTGCGTTTTCTCTATGTTCTCACAGGAGAGTATGATTTTAAGGCTGAAGTACAGAAATTCTGCCTCCCTGGCTTTATCCTCCTAACATCCTGTAGTGGCTTAGACCCGTGACCTAGACAGCACAGCAGTGGCTGCGGGAGGCTGAGCAGGACAACGGGGAAAGGAAGAGGATTTGTGGAGAAGGAGCATCCCATAGGCATCCAGCCAGCCAGGAACCGCCACCATCAATAACATAGCCTGTGGGAAGCGGGTGTCCCAAAATTGGCATCCAGCCCTAGTGGCAGCTGCCATTGGGCCACCCTGATTTACCACATTGGGTTTTAGTCTGTGACCAGAGAGCTAAACAGCAGGAAGTTTAGAAGAAATTGGACTATCGTTTGCTGCTGTTGAGAGCTAAATGGAAAAACATAACCAAGCTGATGAGCAAAATCCATTTATCTGGCAGTCACAGAGCTCTGCGTAGGAAAGCTGAAGAGCTACACTGGGGAAGGTCTCTATAGGGCTGCACAGAGCTCTAACACTTGTAGAAAAAGGGGGAAGC
>VZTV01007871.1:3351-22072 GCA_013400875.1 Anhinga rufa
TTTGAGAAAAAATTTATATCATCAGGACCTTAAACACAAAAACGTGCAGGGTCACAAAGACAACCATGGGTGAAACAATCAGTGTACATATAAGGGTAGATCACATGCCTCCAGTTGGAATTTTGAATATTTTTTATTATTACTTTATTATTTTTTGGCACTGAGTTTGTTGCCTTTCTCTGTACATGGAAAAATAGTTGCACACAGACCATGAACATCTGCTCAGTTTTTTTAAAGGATCATAGTGTTGCATGAAGGTCTGCCTTCAGAGTTTCTGCTTCCCCACACGTACACACAAGAATACCTGTGTTTCTTTCTCACAAAACACCAACAACCAAGTGATGTAGTGAGTCAACCAGTTCTAATTCTAACCACAGAAAAATCATATAACTTCCATTTAACCCAGATAGAAATAGCAAATATTACTTAAACACCAGGTGCTGATCCTAAGGCAGGGTTTTCCTAGCTAAATTTATAATAAATTGAGGGGTTTGGTGGACATTTATTTTTTCCTGAAAACTTCTAAAGAGTTAACAAATGGAAAAAGGCTTATTTTTATGTTAATATACATTATTGTTTAACAGGACCAGTCCTGCAATGTTTTACATGAACAAGTCAACCCAACAGAATGTTATCATATCAAAACAAATTGCAAAGTTGAAAGGACTTCACCAAGACATTAAGTGAGAGCATGCCAAAATGTGAATGAAAGCATGAAATGACCATTCAGTTTCTATGGCAATAATCTATATTTGTAAACATTGTGGCAAAAAAATGCCTGTACTAACAACCACAGCATGCAATTATTCCTCAAACACAAAGTATTTTCTTAAAAAAAAAAAACAAACAACAAAAACAAGCTAATGTGGATAGCTTAACATGACCCTCAATTTTATGTCTTTCACAATTTTGAGCAAAGTTTACCCAGTCTGAGCACGAGGAACCTTCTTGAGGACTATTCTTGTGGAAATTTCTGTGTAGAGTCTCCTTCCCACACTTTTACAGGGGGGAAGCTAACCACAAATATTCAGAAGTCATGAGTCAGTCCCCAAAGAACTGTGACTTTTTTTTAATAAATAATGGATTCTCATTTTCTGCTTGTTTAGAGAGCTATAATCACTTCTATTTTCAAGTTATTTACTATGATTAGACCCACAAACATAGATAACTACATGCACAGATGCACATGTGCATGCTTTCTCATTTAGAAAGTAGAGGAATGCATATAAGTGAATGATCTTGGGATCTACAACTTTGGGGGAAAAAAAAGAATCAAGTATCATAAGATCCTCACTGAAATTGTGAGAATTAGCAAGACAGGTATTTTTTTCCCCCCCTTTCATATCATTCTCCTTAGGAGCTTTGAGGACTCTTTACAAAGATGAAATACCCATAAAAACCAAAGAAGCATCTGACATGAATGCTCAATAGTTCTCTTACCTCCTCATAGCTACAGCAGACTTTCCCTTGCCATCATTTTCCCAGCACCTGTCCCAGTGAGGAGACTGTGCAACATGTAGTAACCTCTTTTCTCCCTAAGATAATATCCCCTCACTGATATTAGAGACAACAGACATATTTAATAGTCCCTATTCAACCAGCTCAGCTGTTTCTGTCTCTATTAAGGCCAGTCCATTCTTCTCTCTCCTTTGCATGGTTTCCAGACAAAGTAAAAGACCTCAAGAATTCAAAGAAGTTAAAGGTTCATGAATTCAAATGGCATGACTGTGGTTTGGTTTTGCTTGCTCACACTGTAGAATAAGGCAAATTAGATACTTTTAAATCAATACCAGTGCTCACACTGATCTTAACTGGAGTAGGGCTGACACCAGAAGAGTGGGACAGGGAAGGGTAAATCACCACAAAATTCACAGACAAGGGTGTGTTGCAGAAACTGATGAGAACTTAAAGGCAAGTATAGGATTGCAGTGAGAAATACAGGAGATAGTGGCAATAGACCATCACTGCCATGCTCATGTGGGATTTGCACAGACAAATCCTCTTGAAGGAGGCGATTCCCACAGTTTCAGCTGTGATTCAAGTTTACCAAGAGATTTTTCCAGTGAAGGTATATTTCTAGTTTTCTTAAATAACTTTTTTGAAGAAAGCAATCACACTTACGCTCATAAGTGGATAGGAAAGGATCCCAGAAGTATACACTGCTTCTGCTAGTATTTTCCTCTATCCTGAGTCCTACCGAAAGATTATACAGCGTGTGGAAAACCCTACACCAAAGGTTCAGGGCTTCCAAGCATTCAGTGCTTCCAATGTTAGGTAGTATGAACAGCACAATTTCAGCCATCTCCTGGACACTTTTTGGCCCTACTGCATTTCTGAACTAGTCTTGGCCCCTACACAGAAGTTAAAACCAAGGTCTTTCAGTCTTCAGAGGATTTTGCAGTGCTGACTTTATTCCTAAATAACTTTTAAATGGGCACATTTAAAACAGTCAATCTCAAAATGACCAATTTTGCTGCACTAGGTTTGTGTCTTTTACGTTTTTATGCACATTTTAAGCGTGTGTACCATATAGCACTACCATCCAAGTGTTCTTGAGCAAAACAGATCAATCTGCAATGGTTCCAAGAAAAAAATAAACGAATATAGAAACTGGCGTTACTTAAAAGCACAGTAGTGGTAAATGCCAAAAAAAAATGTTAGGTAGTATGTTTGGTTTAAAGAAGTATTGCAGTTCTTTTATTAAATTTTTTAAACCATTTTACCTGCTTTACTATATTCAACTTATCTATCAATATCACTCACACTCATTGTGGGGAACTCTGTAACATACTTCTGCAAAAGCTATTTCTTTCTTCCACTGTGGTTGAGGTTGACAACCAATATTTCATCCTTCTCATTTTTTCTAGGATTGGTGTGAAAAATGACTGATAAAAAAGTTTGATATATTTTCTAAAAGTCAGAGTTTTTTCTAATCTAAGCTTCCTGAAGTGCCTTGCTTGCTTCCCCAGATACCTCCAATATTTGTTTACCATAGGACTTATACTCAGGTGACACATTTGACCAACTGAATGAGAAGTGAAGCAGCTGTACAGACAAAATCACCTGCAGTACAATACAATGTACACTGATCTTAGACCTCTGCACAAGTATTAAAACCAAGACAAACCAAGGGTAAAAACCTCCCCATTCTTCAGGGTTTGTGGGCTTCAGTCAGGAACTAAATCAGAACTGAAAAACCCCTTGTTTATGCAATTAAAGCAGACCAATGTGTAGGCTGTACCCCCCTCTTCCTCACTGTGCACCATCCCTCACAACACACTCAAATAGCTTTGGGGTTTTTTGGGGTTTATTTTTAAGATAATGAACGTTGGAGAAGCGGCTTCCTTATCTGTATGGTAGACAAAAGCTATTACATTCTCAAACAGGAAGATAAATAAGTGAAGTGCCAACAGATGTCACTAATTTATTACAATGTATTTTGCTCTCTGACTTACCACGTACCTCTGAGGTTCCCCAGCCATAGGCGTGTGGGAAGTACATCCCAGAAGGTGTTGCTAGAGTACTGGCTCATCCCATAATTTCCATAATAGCAACAAACTAGTAAATGACACGTAATAACTGAACCCCACAGAAATCGCACTTAAAGTTGCCCTTTTTCTTTTTTAAACAGGCAAAAAGCACTATCATTTTTACTAAATATATACAAAAGATGAAGTCAATATTTTCACAAGTGTTTTCTTTGTTATTATATGTATCTGAAAAAATGTATAATATATGTCTCCCATTATGGCAAGTAGATGAATTATACTCCCAAGATTATATGAAGTGCCCCCTCTATGGGACTTCTTACACAGCTGTGCGTAGTCAGGAGAGTCTCATTTTGCTTTGCAGAACAAAAGTTTCGGAACCATTGCACTGTTTTATTCATCAGGCTCTGACTCCTCCTCACTCATGCAATGCAGCATATTACCAGAAAAGTTCAGTTATAAGAAAAATTAAATCCTTGAAAATACGCAATACAATAATTGCAAATTATATCGCAGGGTAACATACTGTCCCTGTGTCGGGCATTATTTGGAAAAGCAGCCAGTGTTACACACAAGGAGCCTAGGAAGTACGTTCAGGAGTACAATAGCTACAGACTGTCCCATAACCAGTCTGCTCACATTTCAGGAAACCAATATCCAGCACGACATCCATCCAGATTGATGAAAGGGTACCGTCACTACGCATTCTCCCGACCATCAATCTCTCTCTTGCAGACATTGAAACAATATTAAATAAAAATGGATATAAAGCAGCCTAGGAAAGGTGAGGTTACACGGGTCAGGTACGCAGCTTGCCAGCCCTGCTGCCCTCAGAGACTTGCCACCAACCACCACTGCTCCGCTAAGCAAGCCCCGGGGCGGCGGGAAGGCAGGCGGTGTGCCATCGCGGCCGGCCCCAGGGGATCAGGCAGCCCCTACAGCAAGAGTCAGGGCGGGAAGGAGACGGAGGAGGAAAAGAAAGAAGGGGGGAAGGAAAAAAAAAAGGGAAAAAGGAAAATCCACGTTTCTGTATTTCTCCAAAACAAAGAACGTGAGAAAGCAGATGTAGTTCCTCGCAAAGGACTCCACCCTGCGGGGCTTCTGTGTTTACTTCTCCCAGCTCAGCTCGCCGGCTGCTCTCCAGCCCCGTCCCAACCACTTTCTTTTGTTGCAGGCTTGCCGGCCGCCCCAGCCCCGCCAGCAGCGGGGCACAGCCCGGGGCTCCCCGGCAGCGCCCGGCCTTCGGTCGCCTCTCCCGCTCTGCATCCCCGGTGAGCGCCCCGAAACCCCAGCTTTAAAAGCCTCCCTCTATCTTTTGGTTAGAAGCCCCAGGCGCAAACCTCACTGCCCCCTTCTCAGGATATAAAAGCAAAAGTCTCGTTACCGCTGTACCCCAGAGGTTTTCCATTCCGCTTCTCATCCAAACGGCATGATAAGCACGCTGCATGCAAAGAGGGGGGATTATTATATTTTTTTAAGAGGGAGAGAGAGAAACTCACCACCATCATATTCTTCATCTTCTTGTGCTTTTATGGTTACAAATAGCCCTAATAAAGCAGCAAGGATGAAAAAAGTTCTCGTTTGTACCCAGATTGCCATCATGCCTAGATATTAGACATGTATCCTCCTGGGCAGCAAAAAGTGCAGAAACGTAAGGTTATTTTAGCACCATGAAGCCAGCTGGGGAGTCTCTCTGCCTTTCAGCATCAGTTCCAGGACAAAGTCTGCGAGCCCTTTTTTTCAGCACCAGCTCCAGCGCAGTCTGCAAACACTCCTTTCAGGGGATGCAGCTTTAAATAGGAAGAATGCTGCCTCCACTTCTCTTCCTGCC
Source organism: Anhinga rufa (assembly GCA_013400875.1). NCBI lineage: Eukaryota > Metazoa > Chordata > Aves > Suliformes > Anhingidae > Anhinga > Anhinga rufa. The sequence goes on from VZTV01007871.1 coordinate 8,671, forward strand.
CCTTTTCAGCTCGTTCAGGCTCCTACTCATCCACTCCCTGCCAAGCAACACTCTGATTGATGGTAAATAACCGAATCAGAGCTGGCTTCACTCTTCCTTGAACTTTTCTCTTTACGAGTACACTTGCAGGATATTTTCCTGCTGCTGTTCAGTGCATGTGCTGCGTCAGGACCGTTTATTAAGAAAGCAGAGCATAGTTCCGTGAGAAGCTGTCAGGAAGAGAAAACTCTGCTTTTAACACACCCAGCCCACACTTCCTGGGAATGGTGGGTATAGCCCCAGTTGGAGCCGATTCCCTTATTAGGAACCTGATCCCTTCCAGCTTGCCGAGAGGAGGATTTCCTCCTCTCCCTCGATAACTGTCCCCTGCCTTGCTGTAGCTGCATTATCAAGCACGACTCCAGTCCCTGAGAGGGGCCACAGAGCGACCAAGGCAGATGGTTTCAGGAACCTGTAAATAACCACTCTTCCCCTCAAAGGGGAATAATATTTCTCAGATTCATTCTTTTCTGAGTCTTTCCTCAAATGCTTAGTATGCTCTATATTTACTGTCCTTCCAGCTGGGAAGACTATCGCAAATCACTGGAAGATGCTCTACACTTCTAACACCAGAATGACAATCCAAACACCTGCTTTTCTCCAAGGCTTTCCACCTCTGTTCCCCACAACTGGAAACCTACCTAAGCCCCAGCCTAGTATTTAGCCTTTAACAATGTGCCTTAATTAGCATTCTAGTGTGGGCATTAAGTAAATCTCTCTTTTGTGAATCACTTGCAACTGGGAGTAGGATGCTAGATTATTTTTTCCTCCCACAACATTTATGGTCTGCAGAGGTCCATCACTAATCCCCTTATTTGCTAAGAAGGGTTGCCAATACCTGCTGCAGGGAAATGCAGATTCATCGGTTGGAAGGTTTTCTATCTTTAGCCATGTCAGCTTGAGAACAATCCCATTTGAAGTGGGTGCGGTGAGAAGTAAAACCTCTTTGCCTGGATTTGTGCAGGTTGGCAACACTAGCCCACTCTGATTGTCACAGATTTAGCACTTCTCAGTGATGCAGTAACCTAAAGCATGTGAAATTTTCTTCTGTCTCTTCAAAAGAGCAGCATGCCCTAAAGAGGAAAGGTAACCCAGAAAATGGCATGGCACTGCAATGCTACATCATACCTCCTCTAGTAGCACAATGTAAAAACATGCTGAAAGAGAACAAAAACAAAATTCCCTGCTCTCTTGCACCAAGGGGTCTTGACCCAGCAGTCTTAAAGCCATGCAGGGTTTCACTGCAGGAGCATAATATCCCACAGTCCCCGTTGCTCAAGAGTGGTAGCTATGAGAAAGAGTAGAAATATTGAAGCTATGCAAGCTGTTGCAATTTTATTTTGAAAAGCCATGATAATCATTTGTAAGTATCAGTTAAGAAACTCAGAATTGGAAAAACAAGTTAACATTTGTTAATGTGCCCAGTCATAGGCGAAATTCTGCTTTGACAGGATCATGAGCACTTGCACTGGTTTGCTAGTCTCAGAAGTCATATATATTAGATGTCATACTTTAGCAGAACCCCAGGAAATCTCCCTTAGAAAGCTGATGTTATGTGATGCTGGCTAGAAACATCAGGTGTTTTAGATGATTTATCTAGTTTAGAACCAGATCTGACCTTTGCCATTTACTTCTATACGCACAGTAGTTGTGAGAGCAGCAAACAAGCTAGCTTACAGCTTACCCAGCACGCTTCCACTGCTAAATCATCACATGAAATTACACAATGTAAAAACCACTAGATACATTAGAAAAGGAAAATAACACATCTTAAAAACCACACTACACAAGGTTTCCCACAGTTGGAGGTAACCTGCCACTTACAGTATTAAGTACAGAAATATTAATAATTTAAGAGGAGAAAGGCTGAGCATATCGACAGTGTTTTGAAAAGTCTCCTGTGCTCATTGATGAAAAACCATTACGACAGACATGTAGGTGTTTCTGAACTATATGCTATTAACTGGAGGACATTAATGTGGAATTTCTTATAATAAAGCTGACAACTGCTCAGAGCACCCACAGCTGAAAGTCCCCCTGTGAAAGCCTGGGGAAAGCTACAATGAATCCACAGGGAATTAAGGCTCTACCACAGAATCACAGAAATGGACACACTCTGGTAAAACTTGCCTTTATAGTTGCTAACTTTGTGCTTAAAATTACGTAACAAGTTATCACACTTATTTCCCCAAGTCTTAAGTCTCTAACGGGTTTGTAAATTCCTACTGTATTCACAACAAGAATGAGCCTTACCGTCATTCTCTCTTATAGTCTCCGAGAAAAACGCCAGAACAAGAAGAGTACTGAATTATGGTGACATTTATTTCCCCAGTAGCTCACTGGGGGGGTGTGGGGTGTGAATCAGAAGGACCCCTTTTACCATTTCCAATGGTACTTTTTTCTGAAGATTCAGATTTTCAAAGATACCTTCTGCCATTTCAAGTCTAGTGTCTCCTTTGGAGAGTTGCCCTTCAAATCTATTGCTGCCTTGGTCTCTCCAACAAATTATGCCACATCACCAAAACAGACCAACAACAGAGGATAGAAAAGGATGTAAATTGCTTAGTGAATCAATTCCCTTATGCCTGCTTATAAATACTTCCTTTCACCATGGATGTGCATTTAAAAGAGGTTTTCAACTTTATTTTTTCAACTTGCAAGCATTGTAACTAGTCCTTAAGTCTATCATTTTTCATTTAAACAAATGAACTTCTAGGCCTAAGCCATTTGGTAGCATCACAATGAATACAAGTAAGAGAAATTCTTTAGTTAGTACCACTGTAAACAGAGTCAGACTAAGCAATTAAGAGTGGGCAGATAAATAATTTCAAGTATGCTCAGTGACAGCTCCCTCCCCTCCTCTCACTAGGGGAGGAACCAACATTGCATAGAGTAATACTGTATATTTATGCAGTAACTCCTCTCCAACCGTTCTTCACTTTTTCCATCGTTTTTAGGATTCGGTAAGAACAGAGGAATGTGGAATTTAGCAAACTAGCCTAAGGTCATACATTCAGTAGAAGTAAAGCCAGATACAGACTTTTTGGAGCTCATTTCTCTTCTGTGCCAAGTAAAACTTATATAAGATGAAAATTTCTTGGGAGGAGAATCCAGAACCCTGACTCCTGGAGCCAATTCCCTTCCAATGCACCTTCAATCTATTCATTCTAATACATTAAGCTTACAGTATGTAACGAACCCAAATTTAGTAGACAGAACCACTGCAGGAGTGGTAGGACTGAATACTCTCCTCTTTCTCTAGTCCATCTCTGTAGAGCAATAGATTTAGAAACTCAGGACACAAAACTAGTCTAGCTAGCAGGAGAGTCTTTGAAGTTGGGACGGTCTCAGCTACCAATTTGTGGCTGAGTTCTGACTCCCAGGAGATGAAAAAGTGATACGAAATGATTAAAAGATCACTTTCTTATGCTTCATGCTTTACAACCAGACGCTTTCAAGTTTGAAAGATCTTTAAATCAAATGAAGGGAAACAAAAACCCAAAAGCAAAATCTTCACATAAAAGCAGTGTGTGCTCCTTTACGATATGCCCTAAAAAGTCTTCATGAAACGACAGCTGTCCCAAAAGCTAGGACAATCTTAGAAATGTCAAGATACAGTAGTCTGAAAAAAAAAAAGTACTCCCTAATATCCAGCCTGTTGATATCCATTCCTATGTTTTAGCCAGCAAGTAGGGACTGTGTGTTATCTGACCTAAAAATCACATGTGAAGTTCAAAGTTACTCAAAATTCAAAGAGCATTTTGAGTGACAGATGAGGCTAGGAAATACTATGAGGTAATTGTGAGGACTCAGAAATATACTAAAATATAATATACAGGCTTACAACTTCCAAAATATCCAAGTTGGGCCAGAAAAACCAAACAATTATTAGCTTAGCGTGCTTCAGAGCATGCATACATATGAGGAATTAAAATTCCTGTATCCATGAGTGTGTGTCTTCAATAGAGTTTAATGACCTTTCACACTGTTATATACAGTGTGACAGTGCTCCTGTTTTAAATTAATTTGTATCAAGCTCACAAAAAATGCCTTCAGATAAATGACCAAGCTATCTGCTACAAATGAGATGCTGCACCAGTTTTTTAGCAGCAATAGAAAATCAGTAGAGTCATGGAAATTGATAAGAAGCTATACTTGAATTCAAAAAGTATCTGTTCAAAAATGAGCAAGATTTTCAAAAGCAGTGCTGTTTCCTCAAAGTGAGCTTAAGTCAATCTGAGAGTTACTATCAAATTTTATGTGGGCAGTTAAATCCGTGGTAAGTGCTGTTTGAAATTTCCACCTTGTATAAGTTCTCCAATCACACGTTTAGCTTAAAAAAAAATGGCAGCAAAGTGACATACCACATTTTTAACTTACAAGAATATAGTCCACATAAAATGTTTTACTCTTATTTCTTAGAATTAACCATTAAAATGAACATGACTAAAATAATATATGAGAAAAAGAGTTCTTTTCCTTTGAAGTGTGTTCACTTTGCACTTTTAAGACCCTTTACTGCATAAGGAATCAGTTTTCTTGTTTTATGCAGGTCTCTCACGTAGTAAAAGGACAGAAAATTCCATTACCTAGAATAAGTGTAATAGGATACTAAAGAAATCGGCAAGAATATAAACAGAGGAACATGATGCTACTTTTAAATCATATCTTTAAATGGACTAGATTCCAAACTGCACCACCTCAAAATTCTGATCTTCCTACTGAGAAATCCACCAAGAAACTAGTACCAGGTAGAAATTTAAACAATGCTACTTCAGTAATGTTACTGCCCATTTGCATGAGAATTTTCCCATCCATTTTTGAGTAGGAAGGTTTAATAAATTAATTTAAGTCCTTATAGAGAAGAGGGAGAACATATACCTTTCTTGGTTACTTTCAAACTTTGTAATATTGTTTGAGTTAGTTTTAATTTGGGGAAGTAGGATGATACTTTGGTTTTAAACTGCTGGTGTGGGGTCTTGGATTACATCAGTCACCATGACTCTGCTTTTGCTATGGGCAATTCCAAACCCAATAAGCTCAGAGAGGTTATTACAACTGGCAGCCTTTCCTTCAGAATGCCTCAATTAAACTAAACTCAACATTAGTGTAAGCGCAAAAAAAATAATCAAGAATAATCGGGGAAAGTCTTGCATGAAGTCCTTCTGTAAATTATACTTATTTTTTACCTAGAAGAGAAAAACCAGAATCACTATTTCATTATTTATTACAACTTCACTGTCAGGCTAGTTTTCGTCCGCCTAAGAACTTAAACTGATTAAGTGAAAATGTAAAAGGGTCACAGCAAGCTACCCACTTAAATGACAAGGGCAAAAGCTCATCTGTAATTCAAATAGGCCCTAACTGATGATAGGCCTCTACTGTATTTTTCTTTTTAAAATATTAAATTAATTTACCTTAGGACTCTAACATAGTTTACTTTGTACTTTTTCATTGACTGAAGGTCTGTGCAAAAGTAGAGTTAGTCATACCCAGCAAGCAGATACAAGTCTCCAATCATTTTTCTGACCCAGGGAATCAGTGAAAAATCAATGGGACTGTAAACAGGAAATTTAGCTAAAAGTTCATTTCAACCCTCATTTATTTTAGGAATAGGCTTGTTATAAGCTGTGTTGAGGCCCAGGGTTACTTAATCACCACCTCAAAGCTTTATCCACAGTTTTAAAAGAATACTACAGCGTTTGGTTTATACTCATTTCACTGGCATTCCTTTATTTAAAAATCTGTGTCTAAGACTATGTAGAACTATTTCATCTTATTATCACAGATATCAGACTGCTGAACTGTTCTTTACTATGCTCAGTGCAGCCCCAAACACAAAATGAGCCCTTTGGTAACTTGTCATCGTGTCCTAGTATAACATATCATGTCTTTAAGAAACAAAATACTGTATCTGTCATTTAGAGTTAACATTGTGTTAACTAAGTGAATAATTAAAATTGTATGTATTTATTTTATCCAACACTGGCCAATTGTTCTCTTTTCCCTATCATTACACTTTTTTTCTTTTTAAAGCATTGATCTTCAACCTTAGAGTTAATTCTGTGGAATATCCAATGCTGACAGAATCATTTACTTGAGACAGGCCTCGAGAATAGAGCATTTAAGTCTGTAGCAAAATTCTTACCAATCTTAACAAGAGTAAGAAGTTCGGGATGCAGTCTTACATACCACATTGCTCCCAAGTTACATCTTATTTCCTAGCAAAATAAAAATGCTGAAAAAACCTGTACATACTATGTGCCAATTAACAGAGTTGGCCTACAGATTTGAAAATTGAGAATGGCTAAAGCAGAAGCATTCAAGGAGTGACTTCAGAATCACCAGGCTACTCACAGTAAGCGTACGTTAAAATTAATCTTAGAGGAAGAAAAATATATATGATGTTCCAAGGAGTTAGTTACTGATCAAGCTCTGCAGACTGAGTTGCCAGATAAGATAAACCCCAAGGTAACCAAATGTACTGGAATTTGTCTGTTAGCTTATACATGAGACTTTTCCAGCAGTTGCTCTCGGCCTCAGCCTGCTGGCTGCCAGGGAGCTATGGGGGAACCACCCTGGGTGGTCTGCAGAAGGGAGTATCTCGAGCAGATGAGGCACTGTGCAAGCCAAAAGTGGAGACTGCTCCAAGGAGAATTTCCCTTCTCAGGAGCAAAACACTGAGGGAAAGGACCACTGAACTAAAGAATTTCGCCCCCACCCTACGAAACCATATTCGTTACTACATCCATGTGAAACAAAGTGCCTGTGACTTTACACACACTATAAAGTAGGACTGAAGGGATCCATTTACACAGGATATTGTTTCCCATGTAAAAAGACCCTAGCAGATGTTTAGTGAATGTTTCATATAATGTCATACATTAAATTTACATTTGCCAGAAAATCTCCATTTTTAATCATACTGGTTTTGTCCTGGATAGTCAAAGAGCATTTGATTTTACTTACCCTCTAAAATTGGGAAAGGCCTCAGCTCCAATGACAAAAGGAACTTAGCTTGCTCAGAGTACCTGACTGGAATTGCTCAACTTTTTGTAAGATAATCTTCTTAAAATATATTATTTAATATCTTTAATTATTATTTTGTAAGAACAAGAAAAAAGAAACAGGTTTAATAATTTTGGGGCAGCTATCCTTGACACCATAAAGCAGTAGACACCATCGTGAAATATTGGCCAGACTGAACTTAACAGCAGTAGTTCAGCTACTGAATTCATGTTTTCCCTCAGGATGGATATTTCTACACCCTTCTAACAATCTTTTCATCACACTGTTTGATTAACTAAGAAAGTTAAGAAAGGCATCCCTACTTGGACCGCTGAGCATAACACCCTTCCGGCAAGCACTAGTGGTAGCGGCAGCTGTAGGCCCATCCAACCTGTTGTTTCTAAGTAAACAAACTACGGTTCATGCCCTCAGCACAAGCACATGTTCATACTACCTTGGTGTCCCTGGTCATCCTTTACTATACCACTCTGTCCCTCTTGAGCATTCAAAAGAATGAGAATGTAGAATCATGTAATTTTGGGGAGTTGAGGAACAAAAGCAGACCAACAAATAAAAGAAACTATACGTACACCTCATCAGTACTATATCAGCAGCCCTAGCAAGCCAAGTCATGGCTACTTCAGCTACTTGTAGGCCTTTCTCTTCCATGTGCATCTCGGTTTCTTTTGTATGAAGTGCAGTCTTCCTCTGCACACGCAGAATCTGGAGCACTTCCATTGACGCACCAGGCCAGCTACACATGGCCAGAGTGACAAACAGCGATGGGCAGCTTACACTTGCCCCACCATGAGAGGTCTAAAAGAAAAACTTAGATAAACGCCTGCCAGGCATAAGGGTTTATCCGGCTTTAAAGGATGGCAATAGTCTAGATGATTTTTTTTATTTTCTTTCCAGCATTATTTTTCTTCCAGCAGGAAAATGTGATTTATATACTAACTACATTCTCTCTCAAAAGTGAATCCTGTTCTGGAAAATAGGATCCACTTCTAACAGAAAATAAAGTCTGATAAATGGAAAACCAGGGAATGAATAAAACCTAATTTGAAAACATTTTTTTAAAAAATCATGAAAAAGGAAAACTGGCCATATTTTTAGAATTTTCCACGTTGACATGGACATTCCATTTCTCTTTCTTGGAAGCAGCAAGAAAAAAAACTGTGTCAACATTGACCAAACTGTGGATGATTAATAGAAGAAAGGGGAAGAGCAACAACAGCAGAAGGAAGTAATAGAGAAAAAGGAGCAAGAAAGGAATCAGCTTTTGTGTAAAGTCAAGGATAAAAAATTTGAATTTATGCATCACACTTGCACAAAGCTAAAACAAGAAAAATTTTGTCTAAGAGAGCTATAACTCTAGCACTGTGGGTGTTGGTGTCACTATTAGTACTATAAGCCCAGGACAACATTAGATAAATGTCAGTACAGTTGCCTAGTTACTTATGCTACATTCAAATACAGAATGCAAAACAGATTTATTAAGGAAAAAGGTTCATTCTGCCTCCTTTACTTTTCCATTTCCTTTCCATGCTGTCTTCTTTCCAATATTTTATAGCTTTTATGAGCTTTATTGCACTATGACTTGAATACATGTGTGGAGCACATTTCCCACTGCCTTTAAAGATTAAGTGCTAATTGAAAACATAGTTTACTCAGAAACAATCCATCAAGTTTACATTTAATTTTTGCTGTGAAAAAAATGTGTTAACTAAGCCTTTTTAAAAATTTTATTTCAGAACTCTTCATGAGGTAAGCTTATTTTCAAAGCTATGGCCCATTAACAAGTGGCTTTTCATCTGGTTAATGGGCTGAAACAGATTGTTCAGGGGAATACCTGCCCTCTGTATTCACTGGCATGTTTTATTTTGCCTCAGCTGATTACTTTCATGATGTATTTCAAGAAACCAGCCTCTTAACCTTTTTAAAGAATGATAGCTTAGAAGAGCCTCAGATGTTTTACAAAATAGTTATTAATGCTTAAAGATCATTTTACATTTCCTCAGTAGGGTAACTTATTTGTTTCTCAAAGATCCCTTACCCTAAAATTCCCATGGTAAGTAAAAATTTATAAGTGGTCTCCTTATATCTTCTGTTAGTTATGTCATTTCTGACAGCAGCTAAAATACTCAAACTTGTTGGCACTGCAGCACATGAATTGCAACCTCACCTCGTAACCCATGATTCAGTAATGGGTTGGTTTAAAACGTAGTCAGAGATAAGTAATAGCCACAGTGGGTGACTGGACTTCTCTTTTTCCCCTCAGCTAACAACCGTATGATTTCTGGGAAAGATTTAGAGTTCTTGTTAAAAAGCAAGGGTCTGTATAAAGGATTTATATCCAAGTACTTTAAAAATACCGTACCATGTCACATATGCTCTGCTTCAGATCTCCCAGGACATTCATTTACATCCGCATTAGTTCAGCACGCAAATCAAGTCTAAACACAGCTACAGAGAGCAAAGCCCACACAGACTTAGCTATTCATAATAAAGCCCCAGACAAAACGTGAGCAAAACCCGCAGATCTTTTACTGTGCCTGTTTCCATCACCTAGTGTGTTTTCCATGTGGACTCCCTGACCAAACTTCCAGTCACGTGGAAAGATACCCACCAGCACTGTGTCCCACAGCAAACTGGTGAGCAGACTCCATCCACCTGAGCCTCCCTCAGCTCAGCAAGTAACACAGCCTTGACCCTACAGGATGCTCCGCAGCTGTGTGATAGAAATTCATCTTTTTAACACTTTCTGTGCCCACTTTACTCCATGTCCGCTACTTTATAGTTCCAATTGTCCCATATATTCAAATGTTATTGGACCAAACTTTATTCACTTAGTCCAAGCACAAACACACCCACAAAAACTAAGTATAGGTATGAGTTAATTGCAACTTGCATTTGTTGTAATCATGCTTGTTGGTTAGAGACATCTCGTATTTTGTTATCATTTTGATTATGGTATTCCTGACAATCTCTCAGATTACTTTCAAAAGGATTACTTGGCTTTGTTTATTTAATGTGACCTCACATGACAGTGCCTCTTAAATACATTCCCAATCTCATATTTATTAAGAAGAGAGGCCTAAATAGAAAGTACTTGATGTTCCACAGACTTTAGGATACCAGGAATGAAACGTTTGACTATTTTTATGCTTATATTTAAACATGTCATACACTGGGTAGAAAACACTGATGGAAAATGCTGTTTCAACTTCTTCTGTATACTTCCAACATTCAACACTGCAGTAATTCTCCTATGAAGAGCAAAGTTTAAATTGCATAAATGATATTTTTCAAGCAGGCTGGAACAGATGCTTTTGCTTAGTGTTAATAAAACCTTATCTTTTGTAACTGGAATACAAGCTTTAAATATCTATTATTATTACTTCATATACACTTATAAAACTTGCAATAGTGAATGTGGCAATTCAGATACACTTTTAGTGAAGGTGGAAGAATTTTCCAGATTTTTTTATCTGCTTCTTGCAACTATTTTTAGGAATAAGAGACTGGCATGAAATCCTAGCCCTATTGTTCTCAGAATAAAGGAAAACTTTTACTATAAAACCTTGACCTCATCTATTTGCATTCAAGAAGCCTGTGACAATGTCCCTCTGAAGAGAAAGCAAACACTTACATGTCAGAAGTAAAGGCCTGTCATGAACTAGACATTGATCCCAGCCTTATCTTGTAACACTCTCTTAGGACTAACTGTCAAAACTGTCACAAGTCCCACTGAAGTCAGTAGGGCTCCATGCAGATGTTGACTGAAGGATGTGGCAAAGTCTTTAAAAGTCACCAGCACTTAGTCAAATATTCCTAGGGCTTGGTCATTCTCTAGGTCTTGCTAAGTTTACTTAATATATCTTCTCTTTTTCTTTTTTTAGCCTTTTCAAAATCTTAGATTAGAGCTTGTACACAGGCTCTTCTGAATAATCTTCTAATATATAGAAAATATAAAGAAGGAGAGGGGAGGGGAAAATAAGTTACTCCTAACCTCTCCTCAGTGCCACTGACTTTTAAGAACACTATTTATACCCTTGTATAATATAAAGAGAATTTTTAGGCCCCTGAAAAAAAAAATCACCTCTCACACTGCATAATAAAGCTGAGTCCAGTGAGGGCAGGACCCTCAGACCACAGAGGGCTTGTTGCACTGCAGCTTCGATATCAGTACTAGAAGAAATTCAGCCCACTGACGTGCTAAAGCATGTCCTCGAAAAGGACTTCCACCATGATCGAAGGCAAACAACCTGTGTGCCAACAGTGAAATAAAGAAATTGAAATTCTGGGGACAAAAAAAAAAACTAAGGCAGATGGAGCCTTTTACATTCTCCACAACCACAGACTGAGGTTATGAGACCACAAAACACTGTTTGTTGTTATGATGGTCTTGTAATGGCTATTTAAATGTTTGCTGCTAAACCCAAAACAAAGACTTTTAAAAGCCCACCATCTTACATCCAGGCTACAAAAGACCATCAGACCACCAGGCTGAACTTAGCATCACATAGACTAGAGGAAGTACTTAGAGTGGCACACAGATGAATACTCTTTGGCAGAGAACAAGTCTGTATACACAGGAACACAGCTGAATCCTGCACTTGTTAGGGGATCTAAAGTATCTGAACTGAAAAAAAAAGACACTGCCCCCAGTTATACTACAACGGAAAGAAAAGAACAGATACATAATTTAGAATTATTCCTTTATCTTCATGAAGTTGGATCATTTCCAACATTTTCAATTGCATACTCCCTCAATGTTTACTGTAATGTTTTTGAAACTCTAGACATCATATGTTGCACCCAAAGGACTATTAGTTTCTACAACAGTGGATGTTTCAGTAAAATCCCTCAATCTAGCTAAAGACTGTTTGCAATTGTTTATTTCCAAGCTTTATTTAGTGTCACATTTTCAGATTCAAGCCAGCTAATTGCCCTTTCTGCACGCAGAAGTCAGCAAACGTCAGAAAAGCCAGAGACAAATGCTGCTTCTCTAATGATGGTGAGAAATGATTTAAAGAAACTGCAGAAACAATTACTTTAAGTGATATTGAAACAAGTCTCTGACACTTACCAGCCTTCACGGAAATCATTCTCCACTGTCTATAAGAAGGATATTCCAAAAATAGTTCTCTCTTCTATTCACTCACATTTATATAGGGGCTACTAGAAGGCTTTTGTCCTATTTTTATTTGAAAGTGAATTTATCCATATTATTGAGGACAGACATAACAGAAGTTTAATCTTCTGCTTCTTTAGCAAACATCGATGGTCTACACCAGGCCTATGAAACTTGGTCCTGGAATTCTCGAAATTAAGCTATTTCTTCCATCTATGAAAACAAAATTTATGCCTGAAGCACTTCAGTAATTTGTCATTTAGCAATCTAGCTTAAAGTTCCCAGTGAATACCTTTTCACATCCTTGTAATAGTGTCACAGTGTCCCTTTAAAAGCAAATGTACTTTTAAAGCAAGAGCTAGCAAAGGATTCGTATAAATATTGGTCTAACACATTTAAAGTGTTAACTGTAGAACTTGTGTGAAATGGGCCAGCATTGTAATAATGTGTATACTCAGGAACTTCTGTAATTAGTCCTTAACTTGTTTGTGCAAATCAGGTAAAAACAGCAAATCAGGTAAAAACAGCACCATTCTTCATCTGTGCAATCCTCTGTTCCCATCGTGGAAATGAGGAAGGGTTTAAATACTTAACTGCAGATATATATTTTTGTAAGAAAACCAGCTGTGTGCTAGGTTTGGAAAATTCAGTCACTAGTGTTCAAACAAAAAAATATTTTTAAATCCCAAGGTCATCAATGTACCTGTGGAAGTCTCATTAAACTTAGACATTACACACATTAGCTGAACGCAAAACATACTCTTACAGCCGCAGCTCTTCTTAAATGCTCATTTTCATGGCTTTTTATGACAGATTACATTTTTATATGGCAAAAACTGTAGCATGTTTCAGCAGACTAATCAACTTTTTTGCTTTGGGCTCGTGTTAGCTTGAGGCTTAGTTCTGGGTATGAGATATGGAGCTGCAAACAGCTGTGGCTCACAATGTCACAACTCTTCTAGTTGTCTACGTGCTGCCAGGGGGACAGCAAGGGACTGAGACTGGTATGAAGAACGGTATGTCTGAGTGGCCAGGCTCTTCCTCTCTGAGCTTTCCTACTTGCTTAGAAAGAGGAGATCTGGGCATGAGTATAGCTGCTCTCCTGTCTGGACCTAACGATGAAATCCAGGAAGGGCCCATACAGCAGCATAAGGGCCTGGACAGAAATGATCCCTTCTTTCACAGATCACAGAATGATTGGAAAGGACCTCCAGAGAT
>VZTV01007876.1:0-16637 GCA_013400875.1 Anhinga rufa
CAGCTGAAACCAGGACAGTGACATTACTATTTTGTCATGGCTCTGTAGACAAAGTTCCAAAGACCGTAGCATGTGAACTACTGGCATGCAGTATGGAATGATAGTTGTGAGCAAAACAAGTGAGACGGCACATGCTGCTCTGTGGTAGACTACTTTAACACTGACCTAGCATAGAGATTATATTTACAAATACATTAGTTCCTTACTCTTAAAAAAAGACAGTTGCTGTGAAGAAACATGCATGAGAATCAGCTAGAAAACGATCCAACTCATGCACAGCCTGATGCAATTTTTAACCTGCATTTTCCCAAAACTAATTTGCAATTGCACATAAATTTTTTGTCACGAGCGTTAAAAACACATACATTTCCTGTTCTCAAGATGCATGCTCACATTCAAATTTTAATTAGTCTTTCAATTAAGAAGGTTATTTTCAGAGACAACAATTAAAATAGTCATGTGAATTAACAACTGGAAGGACTTACCAGTCTCATGAGTAGAGCAGACGAAAAATAAGGGTAGTGCAGAAAGCTCAAAAGGTTCAGATTTGGAAGAACAAAACTATCTTGAGAAACAACTTCAAGTGAGTATCAGAGTCACATGTATTCTTAAGAGGCAGGAAAGAAACAGAGGCAAGCCAAAGTTCATTTCAGCTGCTTCCAGAGGAAGATTCTGAAATTTCCTGATAACTCTAAACAACACGAGGAGAGAGCACTAAGGTCTTGAGCCCCTCAGCCTATGCAAAGCAGCCATACTGGAGTGTATAATGGACTTTATCTAAAAAGTTTGACAGCAAGCAAATAGTAATCATAAGAACTAGGTAAACTCATGTCAAGTACATAAGCCCAGTGTAAGAAATGTCTCCACAGACATTATTCCTCAAGGCACCCAGAAACCTACATTGAAACAGGACATTTCAAGTAATGTACAGCACCTACTAAGCAAAAAATATATTAAGAGGAATTTTATTAAATATTTGCTGCATTGTGAGCAAAATGTCCAGCCACCTTACCTGGCACAGTACAAATTCAATTAACATTATCTAGGAAACATTCTCACACTATTATGGAATCTAGGCAAAAGGTATACCAACACTGTTTTCTTATCATCCTTCAATGACCTTTTATATTCTGTACTAACCATAACCGTTGCAACTTACCCTCAATAAATGGAAGAAAGATTCTCGCCTCTAGGTGTTCCAAATTTGCACTCTGGCCACTTAAACAATTTCCAGAGTCACAGAAAATAAATCCTGAAAAATCAGCAACATATTCTATCACAGCAATTTTAGTTTCCTGTTTAGCAGGGGAACAACATAAATAAATCACGATGACTAGGGAACTGATGGACTTGAGAAGAAAGTAATGTCAGAAGACCTACCAAAATCTCCTGAAGAGCCCTAAATCTACATTCTCCACAGATGAAAGCCAACAGTTGGTACCCATGACCAGATAACACTGGTTTCTAAAAATAATTCACTAGATGCAGTGATTGACAGTTCTTGTATTTCCCCCCCTCCCAACCCCAGATCACCTCTCTGTCTACCTACCCTTTTATTAAAAACAAAACAAAACAAAACCACACAAAAAAACCAAACCCAAACCAACAACAGAACAAAATACCATTAAAAAAGCCCATGTATTTTGGCCACAGCTAAGAACCTTCATCAACAAGTCAAAAGTTATGCTTTAAGATTCCAAAATCACATTCAAAAGCAGGGTTTGCAGAATTTTATCTGAGAGATTGCCAAAGGTCAAGGTAAAGAAAGAACAATGCTTGGTTTATGGATAAACAAACCCAACAGAAGCAGAGCCAGACAGCCTAGAAGTTGACCTACCTATGAAAGGGATAACTAACAACAAATCATATTTTACAAATCCCTATCACATTTTATAAACAAAGTTTTCCAACCACTGACATTCCAGCATGTTCAGTAAGAACAAAGAATAATGACACTACAATGTAACAGATACCTGCAGGTGTGAAAAAAAAAAAAAAGACCTCCACAGTTGAGGGAGACAGTAATACAAGTTAGGAGTACAGCATATCCGAAAGCTTGCAGTAGGGTAGCTTTGAAATCTCTCTTTAGATTTCTGGGAAAAAAGCAGGGCTTGATAAACTACTTATCAAGACTACAATGTTCTGCATTTACCTTTTTTTCTTAGAGGGTAGCCCTCATCTTAGAGGAGAACTAACCAGAGCTGCCTGCACTGAAGTTTCAAAGACATGAAAAGATAAATCAGACAGTAATCCTGCTCGTTAGCAGTTAGGACAGGTTGTAGCAAACTAAGAACTGTTTTGCATGTAGATGATGCATGGTGCTAGCCTACCAGGCCAATGCTACAGAATTCTCAGAAACAGGAGTTTCAGCAAGTTAGGACTCTCATACAATAGCAACATTTGGGCCCAAGTTCAAACTAGTAGAGGCAACCAGCTATATATAATGGTTCTTTTCTAGCTGGCAAAATTCCCAGTTATTTCAATGTTATCAGAACAACCTAAAATTCTATTCCCAGAGTCTGCAAGCAGATTTCTTCATTGATCTGAAGTACTCTTACCACACAAATAAAAAATGGAATGAATGCATGAAATGGCATCCTAAGCAAAAAGCTGAACCTGAGTCAGCAGTAAGAGCTTGCAGCAATAAAGTTGAAGCATGGACTATGTTGTATTGGCAAGATCAAAAGGGGAAAAAAAGATTCAAAGCTCTGCCTGGTACTCATGAGACTATATCTGTATGCAGTTTAGGGCCCCTGAACTAAAACAAAAAGAGACCAAAAACTGGAGGAAGTCCAATGGATGACTATTATGATGGCTGGGTGCAGAGCCAGCTACGATACACAAGCAGGGGGGGCTCCAAGAGAGGCCTCGATGACCATTCTCAGAGATACAAACAGGGAGGANNNNGAGAAAAAAAAAAAAAAAAAAGGCAATGCAGCAAGATGCTGCAAGGTCAATTCCAACTGGATAAAAGGGGAGGAAAAAAATTCACAGTGATAGCGGCAAATGCTGGATGACATAGTCTAGAGAGGTTGTGGTAACTCTAACCTTGGATTGAGTGGACAAGGTTCTCGGGAACATGATCTTGTGGCTGAAGCCAGCCCTGCATCAAGCAGGAGGTTACACCAGAAGGCTCCAGAAGTCCCTTGGCCTGAACTGTTTTGTGATTCTGTACTTGTGAAAGGCTGCAGCTCACAAAGGGGAGCCCAAGCACTAAGGAAATACCTTGTCTTACCTCATAATTGTTACCAAGTTCTTGTGGTTATTCTATCAGTTGTCAATGTAACCTGTGGATGACTCCTTATTTACTGTAGGGCTTTTTTTTTTTTTTATTATTACGAGTTGCTCAAAAACTTTTGAGGCACTTAACAACTAGGAAGAGAGCTTAATATGGATAGCTCCTTAAAACAGCAATGTAACTAATGCCCAAATTGAGATTAACAGTTTATAAAGAAGAATTCATAGATATTTTTTTTCCTGCCAGCAAACTTGACATTTATTTAACAGAACTCTGAATATCCAGAGCAAGGCATAAGAACACATATTCCTGCCCCAGAAAACCCATGGTCTCCAAATACTATTTCTGTTAAACAAGTATTCATACATAGATAGAATTTTATTAACAGACCATTTCTTGTTTAAGCCTTTATAAATATGTTTAAAAACAAAAATTAATGTTGACTCCAATTTCCCCACAGATTATATAACACAGGGAAAGGAGGAGACACAGTATTAAAAAAATAATAATGAAGGAGCAAGAACTGATATTTATTTCACCTTGCTCACTGCATTTTTCAGAATCTCTAAGTGTACATAACATTCCCTCACAATGTTGACCCTGAATTAAGTCCTTTACAGTGAGAGTATTTTTTTATATATGTAATTTCTGTACTTGCAATAACTTACAACAGTTGACATTGCTGATAGAAAGGGACAGAACAGAAAGTCAGTTGAGCATTAAATGGTATTTTGATAGAGAGATAGACAGGATGTCACATGGCAGTGATTGTGCTGGTATTCTCCCGCTTCCCCAGTGCCCATCCACTTCTTTTCACAGCTCCTTTTAACACAGGGAAACTTCAGGTAAGTTCTTGCAAATTAACTGGAGATCGAAGCCCATCTAACCAACTAATTTACTAAACCTTCATATAGACAATGAATCAGAATGAAAATTGACCTTGATTTCATTCATCTGAATTAGTTCCTGAAGTCTTGTATACATTTATCAAAATGTATGTAATTATTACTCTTTCTATTCAAAAGCAAGCATGTAGAACGTATAGAACTGAACAACAAGCTTTCCAAAAAGCAGCCTCACACAGGAGATGAGGGAGAAGGCACAGGGGGGAAAAGCATTACAGCTGAATGCTGCAAGGGTTGTGCAACACCCATCTACGCTACAATCTCATTCACTAGCCGGTGTGAGACTTCACATCAGCCGGTGTAATGCTTCACATCAGACACCAGAAGAGAAACATACACATTTGACTTTATTTAAAATAATAACTGGATCACATTAAGTCCTTACTTACTGCATAATTTTGTGCCATTACTGAAAAAAAAAAGCCAAAACTCAAAGTACTGCTTAGCAGATTTTAATTTAACTTCTTTAATGAACAAATATCTTCAACAAGCCTCTTAGTTTTGCTGTTGAGCAACGGCTGAAAACAGTTTTGCACAAACAGGAGTTTAAATAAAGCAGGTTTTATCTGCAAAAGCAACTTCCCTTTATTTTAAAGGACACATCTCAAATAAGATTTAGTGCAAAATTTAAGGAAGAACTAACAGAACAGTAATTCTAAACAAAAGTTTTATTATTTCACGCATAAAGGGAAAACAGGAATTAAAATTAACGTGGACAGTTTCAGTTCAACACCTACTGGAGAACAGGCCACACGACGAAGTTCAGAACTTGGCATAGTGAATTAGAGGATACAAATTCTGAAAGCTGTATCATTCAATATTCAACCTTTATCAAAAGAAAAAGCTGTTGTCTTTGTAGAATTCCAACCTATGGAAGATTTGCTTTGAGAGAGAATGTTTATTTCAGAAAAATTCTGCAACTTTTCTTTTGTTCTACATAGAGACATGATATTAAGTACAGATGAGGGGAGGACTAGTAGTCTTTCATTTCAAGTAGACAGAAAGTGGCTTTCAAATAAGTCGCATTCAAAACCATATTGTGAAGACTAAAGCACCCATGAGATGAGTATACCTGAATACCTCATAGGCTGCTGAAATATTGTTTCCAGCATCATCTATTAACACAGATCCTCAGTGTCTATGCTGCTTCCCACACCACTGAAACTTAAGCTGTTTGCCTTCCTCTCTTCCCAACCCTTTTAGATGCCCATTATTGACAATGATTAGCTCAAAATGCCCCAGATAAATGGGTGGGGAGGGAGGAAACTGCCACTAAATTCCTCTTTCCCCTCCAAAGGGGGAGTGAATCCTGGGGGTCAGGCAACACTGGGGAGCCCAGCCTACCCACAGGGCAGCAAAGCAGCCTGTGCTGGGTGTCCGTGCAGGTTCCCTCCGTCAGAGGCCGGACTTCTGTAATCCTTCCTCCCAGCTTCTGGGCAACTCCACATGAAGCTCAGCTACTTTTTGTTCATTTCTGGTTAAAAGCAGTGTGCTCATCTCCTCCTCCACAGCACATACAGCTCTTTCCATCCCTCCTCCTACACACTTCAGTCCTGTTCTCAGCCTGTCTCCTCCTGAACAGCCTATACTCTAACAGGCTTCATTTAACAAAAAACATGCACAGAAGAGGAGACAACATCATATATAAAGTTTAATATCTCAGATTACTCAATCATAATGATTCTAATCCTTTTTCATCACTGCAATGGTCAATGAATTCCCCCTTTAGAGAGATGAAAGTGAGAAATCAACACTATAATGCTCCTTGCTATTCTACCTTTCTTTTAACACCAAAATTGGAGAAGTACAATAAACTGTCCTCTCCTTAAAAGCAGCAAATAGCATTATGAAAGGGTCCTATTCACTAACACAGGTGACTTATCAATAGACCCAGTTCCTTAAGTTCAGAACTCCCAAATATGACCAGTTACCTCAAAACATGTACATGTTTTGTGTGTGTGCATACAGTATAAATGTATGACTTCTATGATTTCAGACTTAATGCTGAAACCAGTAGTTATTATTGTGAAACTTAAGCCCTTTTTCTTTTCAGACTACAAGTAAGAAGCACAAACTTGTGCTTCTGTGCTGAAGACAATGGACTACATATGGTATAGGATGCCAATCTTGCTTCAGAAGCTTTCTCTCAGAAACAGAGATTCTTTGGAAACAGTAGAACATAATAGTCTTCTTAAAGCCCTTTATTTCATGTGTAGTCCCCACTCTCTGTAGAGGTTTCCTGAGATCCTGCTACTTAGAATATTCGGATCAAAAACTTCTAGGAGCAGCCTGAAAAGAAAGAGGATCCAGATTCCTGGAAAAATAGACAATGTCCACAGCAGTGGCCTAAGTAAAAACTTAGGATTCTTGTAGTCCATTCAAAAGGAAGGGAACTGCATGGCTTATTATTTAACTGAACACAGTCCTACTCCTTTTTATAGTCACTCTGCACGTAACCATAAAAAGCCTCATCCTAACTCTCCAAAACGATAAATGAAAAGTACAACTTCTACAGTAAGATCACAACGGTCCTGATTCAGCAAAGCTGTTTAAAAACACATGCATTTAAAAAGTCTCTGTTTCAGAAGTACTGTACAGAAGCAAAGTCCAAAGGTAAAACTCATTCAGCTATGCTACTCTGGGTCACTAAGGCAAAGGGACAGACAAGGAACCGACACTTTAGTCTCCCAGCCAATTATTTGCTCATACTATTTCTCAAACCAAGTTCCCACATATATTCAAATGAAGGAAATTAATTCAAACTCATGCTTTATATGAAAGACTCCCAGCCTTTTGCGGCTGATGCAAGTACACGTGACACTTGAAAACAACCAACATGTCCGGTTTCTTTGTCAGCAGTCAGCATTACAGCTACTTTCAGAAGCAATAATCCATTTTCATGTGCTAATCTGGAGCCTAATGAGAGCACTAGTGCTCCACCTAGCACTGTGCCTGTGATGCCTTAAGCTCTTTCTTTCAAGAGGAAAGCTATACATAAACAAGCAGGAAAGCGGTCTCTTTTTCTCACTTTGGATCCTCCTGCCACACCCAAAGATGTATGTAACAACCCAAGGGAACAACCAGACCTTTCAGAGTCCCAGACTACTGAAGAGACGACAAAGGAGCCAGTGGATCAATCCAGGAAACTTTCTTCACCACAGTGCTCAAGAAGACAGGGCAGGAGCACTCCATTGCCAAGTGCCCTTGAAGGTGCTGGCACTGACAGGCAACGAGCCAACAGGGTTCTCCTTTCTTTGATCTCCTCCTTAACTCAATTTTCAACTGCAGCCCCAAGCCAACACCAACACTTCATAACATACCACAGATATTGCCATAACTGATGGGGAACACACAGCCTCATGCATAGTGCACGCGCACACACACACATACGGTCTCACAAGGAAAAATAAATCTACAGAGTGCTAAGAAATAATTTTACATTTCAAAGCAGATGCTTCTCCAAGCATCACCTTGATACTATACAAGATTTACCCTTAATAAATATGTAAGCAGCTTAGGTGCGTGTGACCAAGCACCAGAGGCATCTAATTTTTGTCAGTATTATGTCTACAGGCAGCTACAAATCTTAACTGACATATCCAGAGCAAACTCAGTCTTGACAGGTTCTGAGAAACTAACGCATTCACAGATGACAGCCGGGGCTCAATACAAGCACAGGTGCTGTTTCAAGAAGCAAGGTTTATCCTCTTACCAAATGTCAACAACTTGATCAAAAACTAAACCAATTCATCTTCGCTCTCAACGGTTCAAACTTGTATCCCATTTCCCAGAGGAGCCCTCAAATAGCTAAACCTGCAGATAAAGGCTGAGAGCTCCAGCATTGCAGCCTTATCCCAGGACCATCAGGCTGCTGGAAAGCAAAAAGGTTGTGTACAAACCACTCAAGTGTTTGTTCTTCCACTTTGTACAAGTGTGTCAGCCACTGGCCAAAGCCAAAGCAATTTGGCTTTCTCCTGCCATAGTTCATCCTTGGTTTTCAAAAGGGAAGGTTTAGGCACTTAACCTGCAAGACTGTGAATCTCAAGCGAAAATCCTTTCTGCACAGAGTGAAGTGCTAAAACCTGCTCCTCTCCAGGACTTTGTTTATACCTACCACCGCAGTGCTTTTTACAAACTACTTAAAGAAGCATCCTTCTCAGCAAGCTGGTGTTCAAAGATATTATTCCAAATGCCTCCTCCTTGTCTAACACAGTCCACAAACCCTGGCACACAGCGCAGGGTGAGCTAGGTAGGAAGGCCCCTAGAAGTCAAGTTACTTTCGAACAAAACACAGCAGGACACAAGTTCATTTATGGAAGAACCCAGGGAAGAAGCCCTGAGAATCCAAGGAGCCCACAGGAACTCCAGAGAAGGGGGACTGTATGGGATCATTAGAGGAAACAATTACAACCCCAGAATTTGGAGATTGCAAATATGAACAAACCATAGCAACACACATCTTTCAATCCATAACAGTGTTGACAGCATAAATAGAGACAGCATTTCCTGTGGCACAGAAGGACCCTCAGAAGCTCCCTGCTTGTTCAATACTCTTGAAACTCACCACCAGATCGCACAACTTAAGAGAATAGATGCATGAAATATAGATGTGTGGTGTGCAAGTACAGGCAAAACTCTTGTTTTCAAAACAGAGCAGAAAGTGGATGTTAAAGGGAAGGATATTAAGGGCCAGGTTACAGACAGAGCACCTGGAACTTCAAAGCTGATCACCTAGTCTGAACTTAATCCTCATATTCCTATGATGACATCACATGGTGACCATGATCACCTGTTCCCCATTTAAAAGGCAGTAAGGACAACTTTTGTTCTCTGGAATTCAATGTACCTGCAAAGATTCAGGTTAAAAAGCTCAGTCTAGTAAGCACCACCATTTCTGTAACACTGGCAAAACTACTAGAGACTACACTAGAACAGAATTTGGACAGATGGCTTTATGTTGATGGATGAGAAAAGTTGAGAAGCGGTTAAACATCCTACTTTGAGCACGGTCTAAATACGCCCATTCCACGTGCTCCCTCCAGACTGAAGGACAGCATTTGTTTGAGTTAGCAGTTGTGCTACCAGAATGGGTAAAAAAAGTTCATGCTTTGAAGTGCTGAGAAGCCTTCTGCTTCAGAATTAAGTCTGGTTCCATGGCAACAAACAGAGGTCCACAAAAGCTTCAGCACCTCAAACATGACTGATGACTGGAGTTCTGCTGCACAGTACTCTGCTCTGACCTCAGAATAAAAATCAATGAAGGCTTTAGCCAGTTTAGTAGATCTAAGGAAACTGCTTCTCTTAAGCTTTGCAAATAAGGGAGCCTTTCAAAGAATGATGTTCGACAATTACCTAAGTATTGTATCAGCCTATTCATATCAGCCTATTCATCTCATGCAAAAAAAAAAGTTTACATGAGGAAAAAGAGATTAGCTGAAGCAATCATGTTCAAAACAGGCTAGACACAGCCAACTCTGCTTGATGGCTGAAGTTTATTTCTAGAACCATTTCTTCAACTGTATCATACTTCAGACATTATATCCTAAAAATAAGAAACATTATGAAGGCCTTAAATAACTAAAAAACAAACAAAACAAAACATTAACAGACAACCTAAACCCCGAAAACTAGATGAATCCTTTTCCTCACTGACTACTTTGGCTGGGTATTTGCATTTAGAATACCTTATCGTTCATACAAGGGCCATGTTTGGAAGAGGTCATGTAACTGCTTTGAGTGGCCAATGCTTTCATTTCAACAACTGAGTGACAAAATGTCAGATGTTCTCATTCCATACAAAAATGAAGGAAAAAAAGGTATTAACAAAACTGTAACTGAGATTTAGAAAAATCATAGCAGTCACGCAAGTGTTTGGCAAGTATTTGTATTTTAAGCTTCATACACTTCCATCGATCAATAATACACTCCATCACCACTAGACCACTCATGAATCCTTAGATGTCAAATCTCTTCAGTACAGGTATGGATCCTACCTATATTTACCCATTTATGGGACATGAGATTAAGGACCTTGGCCAAAATCACAAAAGGCATCACTGGAGAAGCCAGGAAGAAAACCCTTTTTCAGAGAAAAAAACCTTGTTCAGAACTCCTTCTACTCTAATGCAGAAGGAACCTTTTAAGTAGATTTAAGATGCTTCCATACACCATAAAGATAATACAGAGTAGGGTTCAGAGCCTTAGTCCCTAGCAATATTTGCCAACCTACTTGGAACAGAAAAAGTATGCTGTTAATATCAATTTAAATTAAAATGGCAAGCCATTACCTCTTTCGAAGTAAAATATCACACAAGACCTTTCTCCGTGATCTTGGTTAATCTCACCGTTAAAACACAAATATATTTTATGGAAACATTACCTGGCAAAGAAGTTCGTAAAAGGTCCCAATATTTTTCGTTTACTGTCCACGTCCGTCTCTTGACAACACTCTTGCTGGCTCTGATCATTGGTCTCTCTTGTGGAATTCAGGGTAACATCCGAGAAGTGCGCCTCATCAGTCTCAAGATTCACAATTGCACTTGAACTGCTTGTGACCACAAAGTCCAAAATGTCTTCATTGCTAACTGATAAAGTTGTTGACAGTTCTGTGCTAAGACTAGAAACACTACAGACAGAGATATCATCACTT
This sequence comes from Anhinga rufa, assembly GCA_013400875.1. Taxonomy (NCBI): domain Eukaryota; kingdom Metazoa; phylum Chordata; class Aves; order Suliformes; family Anhingidae; genus Anhinga; species Anhinga rufa. The sequence goes on from VZTV01007876.1 coordinate 10,793, forward strand.
CGATTCAGAGTTTTTGAAGTTGGACTATAAAGTTTGACAGTGTCATACCCAGTTCTTGGGAACGTAGAGGATTTTCGCACAGCGTGGTCATGTTCAGAAGTCAGAGAATGTGGAGGCACATAAGACGGCAGTGTGCATGCGCTCTGAAAAGTCCTGTCAGGCACAATCTCAGGTTCTGACTGCTTTCTCTTCACATTTAACACACTGCAGTGAACGGGCTCTGGATTTCCTATTTCTAGAGTTGGAATACCAGAATCCACTGATTTAAGGCTATGGCAATCTTCTAAAGCACTGGACAGCTGGCCAGGCCCATACTCAGGCAATGAGAGAGATCTCGGGGTCCCGGAGTTCAAGTTTTGAAGGCCCTGGATACCACTGCCCACTCTTGCATCCAGAATTCTCATGAAGCTCAAACCATTTAAGGAGATGGGTAAATTCACATCAGTTTTCTTGGCCCAACTGGTAACTGCTTAAAAAGAAAGAAAAGACAAGATTATGAGTTTGCAGGAAGGTTGTAGTTTGTTCTCGGTTGTTTGTTGGGTTTTTTTTAAAGACATGCAGTCCTGTCATAATCTAGGCTTTAATTAAAAGTTATTAATCTTCTCCTGCGCATGATTACTATCCCTTCCCCCTGCTTGAACAGGCAGGACAACAGCAACTTAAATTAGGCTTCAAGAAAATGTCAAGCATGAAAAGCTTTTCATAAGCAGTTTGTATGCCAGTGTTTGCTTCGTATGCATTTCCTGTGAGTGAAATTACATACTATAAAAACTGCAGTACTTTTAATGTTCCATGTCAATATTAGGACAAATATTTGAAATTTATTTTTATACAGTCATAAACATGTATTTACTGATGTTGGGGGGCTACAAAACTTGGTTCTACACACTTAGACCAAAATTCTGAAGTATTCAGTTAAATAGAATTTCTTAGCACTCTTCTGGAAACCATAAAACTGATAATAAATTTGTCAGTGAAATAGAATGTATAATATATCAGTTTTGCATTAAGCAAGAGATGCAAAATCTGAATAGCTACGAAGCTATCCATGTAGTCAATGTTTTGACAATACACATTATGTACTTCATTCGCGCACATACAGTAAAACTGACACTTGCAAATATATTGTATTTACTGTACTCAGGGATCGCTATCTTTGATATTTGCAAAATTTATATATATTCACACTGTCTCCTCAGGGGCTGCCAGCAGGGCAGTTAATCCAGTCAGTGCCCCACTTCCAGTCTAAATCTGAGCAACCCTCAAAAAGAGTGGAGTCAAGTAGAAGCTGCAGGTTAGATACGCTGTCCTCATGGGCAACTGCAGACTTTCATAAACCTGCAACACCATCAGGACTGGTGCCCTGGCTGCCAGAACTGTCACTGACCCTTTAAAACACTACACGATTGTTATTGTGACATTACATATATCTTCTCTTTCTATATGAAGTTACTACTTAAATTGTCTACAGCTCTGATGAAGTTTGCAATGTAATTACTCTGCAGCAGTTGGCAGAACAAATATGCACATATTGCTTTGGTTTCTTCACTCTGAAATACTCTGCACTAAGTGTGAAGGAGTGGAGAATACTCCTCCCATCTTGCAAACAGCTTGCTTTCTACATGGATTCTTGTACAGTTCCTGAAGTCCGGTCTCCTACTTCTGGCCTCCTATTCTCTCTCATTAATAGCACCTAATTAAAGGTGCCAGCTGCCCTCTAAGGAGGTCCTCCCCACATTCTACTTTTAAAAAACAAAAAACCAACCAACAGCCCACCCCCCTGTCCCCCCAAAAAACCAACCAACCAACCAACCAAACTCATTTGGGAAAACTGGTTCCTCCCAGCAGTTCCAAACCACTGGCTAATGGCCACCTAAACCCTGCTGAACACCAGGGGTTGACACACTATCCATTCTTGGACCTGACCCCATCAATACACTTCGGCTTTGTGATGCTGACAGGCAGTAAGTGACAGAAAACACATTTCAAACATATTCCACTGGACCAAACCATAATGATTTTTTCCACAAGCTTTCAGTCAGGTGAAAAGTTCATTAATCCAAATGTACTTTGTATGCTATACCAACTCTTTAGCCTACTACACAAATGCTATTCACTAGCTGATCCGATGCTCCAGTTCAATCTACTCCTAAGTGTACGGAGAAATCAGGTAGGAACAATCCTCGATATTTCAACTTTTAGACCTTTTCAGAGCTTTTTAACAGACAACTATGTGCTACCCATCCAAATCAATCAATGCATCAATTGCCTAATCCTCTAGATATGCAGAGCTTCAAATTCATTGTTTTGACTAAAACCCTTGTGAAGATGTACACTTTTCTTATAGAGTTGCTATAGCAACTTTTCTTTGTTCACATTACCATCATTTGAAAAGTTTACACCCCCTGCAATTTAAAGAAGTGATGTCTTGAGATAGCTAGCATACAAACTGCATGCTTTACAAACATCTCTGTTAGCTAAATAAAAATTGCAAGGGCCAGCAAAAAACAACCAAACAAAAAACCCTAAACAACAATCCTTTAATATAGGTGACAAACTATTCTACTTCATGAAGTTGACTGTTATAGTCGAAGCATACAAACATGACATAACATGGAGCAATACATATAATATTAGATAGATCACTGTTGCACATACTTGGATCTCCTGCTCTCAGACCTCTTGCTCGGATTCACTTATTTTTCTAATGTAAGTCTGACTCTCTTCTCCTCCCCATGCTCACCCACCCCTTCATACACATTCTGTTGCTCTTTAAATCAACAGCCCACCCAGCCCCAACATTACTCCAAAGCATACACACACACACACTATGGAACTGTATAAGCAAGGCTGCAGGTGTTTGCTGTATCACAATTAATACTTATTAATGCATCCAGATGATGTAGTCCAGAAAATAAAGTTCAGAAATGTAATCAGCCAGGAACAACTCTGCTGTTGTTCGGGTGAACAGCACAAACATGTTCCCATAATGAAGTCCTTCAGTAACTGCCTTCACTTCTGCTCAGTGATTCTCCCAAGCAGCAGCCAGGCCTCAGTTTAACTGCACGGCTCTTCTCGACTCAGCTTACAAATGGTAAGCATTCAAGTGGCCTTGGGAGAGCCAGTAAATACAGCAACTCAAGAGGCCAAACAATTCTGTGAACAAGAGAGTTCAAAGAGAAGTGAAAATACATTTCCACGTGGGGTACTGAAGCTATTTTAACTTGTTTGTTTGGTTTTTTTAAGCAAGAAATTTAACAGGAAGAGATCCTTTAAACAGGCAACCAGCAAATGCAGAAGTATGTAACAGCTATAGCTTGCTGGAGCAAATTATGCAATCACAAACTACAAGGGTTTTACACAGTTCAGCGAAACTGTGGGAAGCTTTGAAGTATACCCATCAAGGCCTTTAAATGAGATGTAATCAGCTGTCAAAAACATACATGAGAGCTCCTTGATTCATTTTACATTAAGTTGTTGTAGAATTGTTTTTAAGGATGTAGTGAAGTGCTATTTATACTCATTTTAGCTCCTCACTGGTAAGTGCAAAATCTGGCAACTGATGTCAAACATTCCAAGTGTCATGTGTGCCAATCCTAAATTCTTGCAATAAGTAATTTATTAACATAACATTATTGTTACATTACCATAATAAACATAGCGTTATTAAAGTATTACTAGTATAATAAACTATTGAGAAAGAATAAGCAATTTTCTCTGCACAAAATTCATAATCCCCATGGTTTACTTAAAATATATTATCATCTAAATAAAATTTATATTCGTGAAGTCTTAACATCCTATGTCTTATAGGAACCATGATCTCATAAGCATGAAAATCCCAAAAGGGAGATAGGAAAATACAGCAGAGGTCACAAGTGGGATTGAGAGTGTAGGTATATATTATTTACTCATTAACTCTTCCAACATAAGCACTAAGGGGCACCATAAAGGTAGTTTAGTAGCCAGGTTCAAAATTAACATCAGGAGGTAGCTATTCATGCCAAGGGTAGTTGAACTGCATAACTCCTTGCCATGTTACACTGGATGCTAGAACTTTACATGTAAGCTCAGGGAAGAAAAATATTACTGGGGATTCATAAACAAAAAGAAACTCAGGAAGTCCCTGAACTGCATGTGTCAGAACTTCATGGAAATATCAACACACATTAGTCCTGCTTTTAGGCCCTCTCCCAGGTAAATTCTTCTGTCTGACAGGTGGAGTTTTGGTCCGTCCCAGTATGGCCATCCGCACGGCCTCACGCTCCACAGATTCTGATCATGGCATGCAAGAAGGCATGTTCTGACAATAATAAGAGGCTTTTAAACAGATCTTGACTTTGCACATCACTCAACCACACAGAGGGAAACAAGTCATACTTGATTATATTTCTAAGATCTAGAATAAAAGGGCTTTTAAACCCATTTTAATGTAAAACTTAAAAAAAGTTAACAGCAACACCAAACCAGCACAGTAAAACAAAGGTTAGAAAGATGCCAGCTCAAGCCACGTTCTTCCACATTTGCTGTGACTTGCAATGCAATTTAGGCAACGAACTTGTTTATAAGGAAGGGTAAGACAGCTGTCTACCAAACTGGCTTTGTATCTTCTTGCCTCACAGGAATGAGAAGAGGAACGGCTTACATATAATGCTCACTTCTCAAAGAGTTAACATCTCAGTTTTTATCACATGCCTTGTCTCTTCAACACTTATCTCTGCCAGCAATTTTTTTTTTAAAAGTTCTTAAGAGCAAGGAATATCCTCAATTACAAAGTTGCAACTAGTTTTTTTCCTTCTTAAAAGGAAAAACATTTTTGAAAAAATTAAGGGTTTATACTCTCCATGCATTTGATAGTATTTTTATTGAATGTACCAAGAAACATATTGCTGCTTTCAAGTCCAACTGCAGGTGATCTCATTGCACAAGAGCATCAAACCCAGGGTTTTTTTAATTAAACATTTCTTGGTTCTGATTGTTTATGTTTCATCCTACAGCCACAGCACTGCTAACAGTGAAGAATTCCTGAAGCTAAAAAACAGGCTCGCTTTTGACAAAGCATGAGATACAGTGATTAAAGCTACCTACATAAGTACTGCCAAAAGTTTAATGGCAAAAAGAAAAGAAACAAGTTGGGATTTTTTTTTTTATTAAAAAGTTGAAAGACTTCTTAATCTGACTCTCATCTAACTCCGAGCCAGTGTCCTTCATGAACCGTGAGCTTTACAAATCTGGCTTCTGAGCAGGGCGCTTGGAGAGCAATCCTAAGTAAACCATTCACTGCTTTTACACTTTTTTTGCTATGTCAGGCAGGCAATATAAATGAGTCACAGCGTTCTTTTAAAGCCCCTGCTCCAGAAACAGTTTACAGGGCTTTTTTTCCTCCCCACACCGATATTACTGAAAAAATCCGAGGCCACGTTAAATTAACAGCAGCGTCGTGAGAGCTCCAGCTAAGGTTAGCCGTAGTTTTGTTTGGTCTTTGGGAATTGCCTGGGAAACTTCGACTAGGAGAGGCAGCGAGAGATACGAAAGCTTCTTCCTTTTCACGAGCTCTGAGGCTGGCCCGACACTGCGAAGGCTTCCTCGCTGCTGGCCTTCGTTAAACATAAAGCCCCAAAACAAAACACCACAACCAGTGCCCTTCCCCAGCGCCTTGGGGAAGCAACGCTCACCCTCCTCTGCGGTCTTTACACCACTCGGTGAAGACTCCGGCGGCGCCGAGCTGCTCCTCTTAACTTTTTAAGGTGGCCACGGTTAGGCAAGGCAAACCGCCGCCCACCGAGCCCCGCACCGCCGGGGGAGCCCGCACCGCCCCGCGCCTCCCCGGGGCCCGCGCCGCCCC
>VZTV01007884.1:0-17386 GCA_013400875.1 Anhinga rufa
TGCTCCTGATCAGAGCAGTCTGATAACCCTGCTGCCGCGAGGGGCCAGAAACCCGCCGCTTGGCCTCAGGTGAGGGCAAGAGAAGCAGAATGAGGCTCAAAACCAAGTATTTATTCAGGAATTATAAATTACAGATGATTTACTCTACCAGTATGGGCAGGTTTTTTCATTGTCCATTGCACTATTTGTCATCTTTCTGTAAATAATGACAAAAGTCTGGACTATCGGAACGACAGGGAGCGTAACTTATTTTTGGACCAAACTGTCCCGTATATGAGAGATGCAGATACGTCCAATTCAACCCAGAGCTCTTGGGCCAGGACAGATGTTGGCAGTTTGCTAGGACGCATCTAATCAGGCATTTTCTTCGCTTTCTTCAGGACAAGTGACAAACGGCCTTTGAGGTCCAGGTTGGTGTGTGTGGGGAGGAGCTGGCTCCCTTGTGAAACCGATGTTTCTCACCCCAAACCCTCTCTGTGTCAGTCGTTTATGTTCCCTTTTCAGCACTGCTCTTCCTGGGTAAATGGCAAAACACCCTCAGCAGCACCCAGCAAACAGGGCAGGCTTTTGGGGAGACGCCAGGTGATTGCTCCCTCCTGGGTGAAATAACTCGGGGCAGATTCTGGCTGCCCGGGAAGCGCCACTGAAATCCAGCAATGTATCTCCCAGGGACGCGCCGGGGGCAGCCCTGCTTTCTGCCTCACCTCCATCTGTTTGCAAACCTTAACAGCCGAGAGAAGTGAGAGGACACAGACCTCTAGGATCATTGCGCTGAGCAGTAGAGGCACCATGAGTACGGTGTAACCGAGGTACTCATTATCGATCTTAAACGATGCACGGGCGTAACTTCGCTAGTGCCCACTGGGGACCAGGTTTTACTGACGCCTGTTTACGCCTCATCCCGGGGAGGAAAGTACAGGAAAAGATGGAAAAATAGTAAGAAACAGATAGGCGTTTGCTTCATTGTCACGTCCCCGTGATGGGTTTCAATACACCGGGCCCTTCTGTCCCCACGGTACCGTTGGTCTCGGGGCCCCTTCTGTGTCGTGTCCCCACCTCTGCGTCCCCGTACGAGCCCGCGCTGATGGAGCCGGCCGAGCCCGGCCCCGCCAGCACCGCAGGAACCCGCGGCTCCTTGCAGGGACGCGCCGTGTAAAGCCAACCCCGTCTGCGCCCAGCTCCTGCGGGCAGCGGGAGCCTCTCCTCCCCACGCCGCTCCAGCACGGTCGCCGGTGCCGTTGTGTGACCGGCGGCGGGAGCCGGGCCGCGGGGCTGGGCGCGACCGTGCGCTGAGGGCGCCGGGCTGGTGCGAAGGGCCGATCTCTGCGGAAGGGCTGGTTCCTCCCAGCAACACACGGCCTCGAAATCCTCCGGGCCGCTCCTCTCCTGTGGTTCCCTCCGCTGTGTTAGAGCCTGACGCGGCTCCAGATGTGAGCAAAACTCGCAGTGAAGTCGTGAAATACTCCTGGCACCAAACCCCATCAGGCAGAGCTTGGAAGAAGTCAACAGCAGCTCTGGTTTACATCTCCACTACAACCAGAATACAATAACTTTCTGTATATAAATATTTAAATACATGTATTTTTTGTATGACAGATTTATACAGGGTGTGCCATTATTCACTGTGAAAAGTCTACATCGCCTATAAATTATTCTCCTTAAATTCTTTGCCATAAGATTCTTTTCTTATCTCTGTTGTATTACGAAGTTTTGCAAAGTTGCATATTTTTAAGTGTTTCCATTGAATTCCACAGACTTCACTGGGAATTTTGCGTAGAAAACAAATGCCAGATCGGGTCCTGATGCCAATTCTTTATTACTCTATAACTTGCCAAAAAGAGAATAAGAGTAATAAAATAATAGCGAAAGGGCCAATAGCGTGAACTTGACACTGGACAGTGCTGAAATCCTGATGCCTTGGTAGGGTATTTTTTTTAATTATTTCAGTGGAAATATATGTAAAGTATATATTTGTATTTTATGTTAATACATTTCTGTAATTTTATTGCATGAAAATTCTACCATGTCACGGAATATTTAAGTTATGACAAGTTTGTGTTTTTGCAGATACTGCGAGAAGCCATTGCGTACGTGGAGTAATAAATGTGTATTTTTAACATTGCCAAGAACTTGTTGTCATTCCCAGGTTATTGGCACATACAAAAAAACATTGAATCTTAGAAAAAGTGGATGTTATAATTACACGTCGTGTTTACACATCTCAGACTGGAGGTGTTTCGCATCCGGACTACCCCAGCTGGCGTGACAGCCAGACCGTGCCCCCAGCCTGCTGCTGGAGGCGGCTCCCCGCACGCACAGCCGTGCCGCCAGCCCGGCGGTACGCCGGGTATGTATTGATCTGCCGCAAATCGTGCGGCGCGGGGCGATGCCTGGCAAAGCCGGTGGTTGCGGCTGATGGTTGCGAGGCTGTGTGACGGCGGGAACCACAAAAGCATCGCAATGCTGGAAGGTTTCTGGAGCCCAGCGGGACGCCCAGAGCCGGTGGGACGCTCCCTGCTAGCGCAGAGCCGGTGGGACGGGAGCTGCAGGAACGCGGCTGTGAGACTCCCGGAAAACGGCAAAACAGGCGTTAAAAGGGGAATGGCTGAATCCAGGCAGGTTGCGGTGTCCCGCTTCCCAGCGTCAGAAGGTATTTGTAATTCCCTAGGGCGAGTTTATCTTTACAGGGCCCTTTCGATGGTGGGATTGGGGTCTCGGTGAGGAGGAGGAGGAGCGCCCCGGGCACGGCCACCAGCCTGGGTCGCCTCTGCCCACGCGGGCCCCTGCGCGGGGGACCCGCACGGCACGGCTCTGGGTCTCGGTTCGTAACGGGCTCGTGCTGGGCTGGTGCCCGGGAGGGTGCGGAGGCACCAGGCTGCCCCCGCGCAGGGGCCGGGGCACGGGCACAGTGCCCGGTGCCCGCCGTCAGGGCACCGACAACCACGGCTCGCTGCGGTTTTAGTATTTCACTGCATGACCCTGGATTTTGTACCTTAAACTCGATAAAAATGGCCCTGGGGAACTTGAGGAGGTCTCCTGTTTTTCTCTTTCATCCCTCTTCAGTACTTGGAATTATTTATTACGGTTCTCGGTGCAATGTGCTGCCTTTATCTCACTGTAGGACGCACCTACAAAGGCTCTCCCTCACTTTGAGAGAAGTGGTAAAGGAATGAGACAAATCAGTATATGAACATTAACCTGGGTTGGCAGCCCCGTGCCCCAGCCGTGGCAGGCCTGCGCCTGGATGCCGATGTGAGGTCTCTGGTGTGATCCCTCGGGGGGTCCCTGGGCTCCCCGAAGGGCCACGGGCACGTGGGGCACCCAGCAAGCTGGGTCGCTCACCACGGGGGGGTGAGAAGGCAAAGCTAACAGGGTGAGTACAGTTCCCCCCACAGCACCCTTAAATTAGAGGGTGAAAAAGCTGATAAACTGCCGTGGGAGCCCCCAAAGCAGGCAGCTCCATAGCAGGCTGCCTGCCCCGTGCCGTTATCGCTGTGCCTGAACTGCTGCCAACAGCATCTGCTGCTTTGCCTTTCTTCCCTGCTGAGATTTATGGTGCCGCTGTGTCGGGTGGCTGGAGCTGAAGGAAAGGCGGGTGCCAGCCGCTGATGCCTCTGCAGGGTGGGCTGGGGAGGAGCCCAGTTACCCGGCACAGAGGTTTGCCACAAGCTGGGGAAAAAGCAGCGAAGAGCATGGGAAACGCAGTGCTAATTTTGTGTCGTCTGCCTGCCAGCCGGTTTGCACACTCGGGGAGGTGCCAGGACTGTTCTCACGCAGCAAGCGTGAGCCCTGCAGCATCCCTCTCCCCGCTTTCCATGCCGGGGCAGCCGCGTCCCCGCAGCCCCCATGCACCTCCCGGCAGCCCGCGGCCAGGCTGCTCGGCTGCGGGGTGTCCTCGCGCTCGATTTTGGCACCGCGCGATTTTCTGCTGCCTGTAACTGCGCATGCATTTAAGACTAATATGCTGTATTGTGTATTCGGTTTCATGTTGAACTGGGCAATCGTCTTTTCATTTTACTGGGTTTTTTTAAATAGTACTGCTGTTCTGCTAGGAAGTGAGAGGTTCATACCCGCTCCAGACGTGGGATTTGGGGGGCTCGGGGCTCCTCTGGCACGGCTGCAGTGCCTCAGTGCCGCAGAGCCAGGCACGGGCCCTCGGTCAAGGGCACAAAGCATCTCCATGGTGCCCTTCGCCTGTGTCTCCCTGACCCACAGCCTGCGGGAAAGCTGTCCAAAGAAATTAAGGCCAAGCAGAGACCATGTTTGTGCCCCAGGTGGTTCGCTCCCCCACGGCTCCGGCCGCGTTGGCGCTGCCGGGACTCTGCTCAGCGCCGCCGGGCACTGGGAGAGCTGCAGAAACGGCCCCAGCGCCGCTCCGCGCGTCAGGAGGCTTGGACGGCCACGGGGCAGCGCCTGCGCCGCGCGTCCTGGGGCCCCCCTTTGGGAACCGGCTCCCTGATGGGATGGAGGAGATAAATGCAAACCCTGCCTTCAGAGGGGAAGGGGCGGCCGGGTTCCAGCCCTCAGCCGGTGAGGTGAATGAGGGACCAGCCCAGGCCGCTTCTGCAGGGCGATGCTGCGAGAGGGAACGGGGTCTCCAGCTCCTGTCGGGCTCCCGCTGCCCCAAGGTACCTTCCGCTAGCGAGCCTGGCTGTTGGGAGACAGGGATCGTTCCAGGGCGAGATCACAGAACTTCCCTTGCGAAGTGCTACCAAGCCGGGGGTGCTGGGGGCACCCCTGTCACCCCGTGGGTGTCTGGGCAGTGGGAGAGGTCGCTGCCAGCAGACTAACTTCTACCTTCCCCATTCCTTATGCGGTTTCCACTGCCATCACTTTAAAACTCTATTTAGAAAGAAAATAAATAGATGTTCAATGGTCTTGGTGCAATTGCAGGAAAAAAACAGAAAACCAACAAATGAAATTAAATAATTAGTTTCAAATTAAATATAAAATATATGAACAAATGCATTTCCATGTATGTTCGATGCAGAAATTACGACAGGTCATTGCAGTAAGCTAAGAGACGTAGGTCAGATCAGATAATTAAAGAAACCCCCCCCCAAAAAAAAAACAAAACAAAACAAAACAAAACAAAACAAATCCTTCCTGGTTTAAATGTGTGAATGCAGATAACAATGCATTCACTCGTACCTAACTCGTGGGTTGCATACGGGTACCTGTAACAAGGCCTCACGCCCACCAGGCTTCGGGCCGCCTCCGATCAGCCCCGCTCAGGCCCCTGCTGCAGGACGGGCTCTGGGCGGGCGGTGGGTCCCCGCCGCCGCCTTCCACCCCCGGGGCTGCAGGACGGCCGTCCCGCCGCGGCTCGGCTCGCCGACGGCCCCGGCGCTTTCTGCAGCTGCCCCCCAGCCCCTTTCCCGCACCGGTATGACCTGCCTACCTCGTGGGCTGCCTCAGCCCCACCGGAAAAGAGGGTTGTAGCCCTTACAGACGTCTTGGGCATTTACAACAGTACCAGACACTTATTTTCATCAGAGTTATGTATTCAGAGCTACAGAATGGTATGATGTCCCCTATGGAGCAGATGCTTGCTCATGTTTCCACAACTCTTTCGTTCCCTTTCCTGCTCCCTGCTTTCAGACAGAGCTGGAAGCCGCAGTGTAGCATTGCCCGAGGAGAATCTGCATCTCAGACACACGACAGCAGCTCTTACTGCATCTGCCTCTCACCGGCACTGGAGGTGGTGTTGACCTAAAGGGACAAATCGGACACCCTCATGGCACCGAGCTTCGTTTGCAAACCAAGGGCTTTCAGTGGGCAGGCGGCTGCGTGACACCGAATCCGATCGAGCAGCTCTTGGCAGGCACGCCAGGTCCAGGCAGCAGGGTGGGATCCCCCTTTATTCCTACACAGCTAATAATAAGCCTCTTTTCATTGCCAAGGGGAGTAACCTGCAGGCCATGAATTGATGCTACACAATCGGCTGAGCTGGATGAACCACTTCCATCGTTTTAGGATTTCCAACAAACTTTATTCAGAGCAAGGAACAGGAAACGGAATGGCGAGCCATTCTGTTAGAGGTACATGCATAGCTTTGTGGCATAGGGGTTCGCCTTTACTGTACATACCTTTAAATATAATAAACAGGCTATAATAGCCTTTATAAAAGAGTCTGTCATATGCAACTGGCCTTCAAAGGAGCCTTGTGTTTGGTTATAAGACTTACACTTGGTTCTTGAAAAACTGTATAAATAATCTTTAAAAAACGAGCCTAACAGAAGGACTGCAGCCCACTGGCACGGCCGCCGCAGCTCGGGGTCCCAGGAGCACCCAGCACCCGCCCAACTGACGCCGTGACCGCTGCAGGGACCGACGGACGCGCTGCCGTCCCGCACAGCCGTGCTGGCTCACGGGCGCAGCGACGGTGGTTGCCGGCACGCGGCCAGGGCCGCGCAGCGAGGTGGTGCAGAGCTCTGCGCGGGACGCTGCCGACAGACGAGATGCGGCTCACCCTATTAAAACCGTACAGATTCGGAAGTGCTTAACCGGTTAAAAGCCCTTCGGCTAGAAAGGGCGGTCGTTGCTACGAGAAAGGAGCGTATTCCAGCCAAAATGCACCTTCGTTTTCATCCTGGCCACACGCCAGCCGGCAGCACAGCTGAGCACGCTGCCAAGTGTACACCTCGGTGCCCGCATGCACAAGGGAAGGGCTTGCCGAGTAGCTAGTGAAGAAATACAGACTGGGAGAAATCGAGATGGGAGCGCTACCTCTCGGGAGGGTTACTCTATTTTCTACCTATGAGAAAAAGGGGCCGGGGCAGCTGACGAACGCTCGGTTTTCATCCTGAGCTTGAGGGCGACCCACTGCCCCCGGCCCCGGCAGGACCCCGGCACGCTGCGGCGCGGGCGGAGGGCGCAGCCCCCGGGCTGCCCATCAGGACAGCGAGGTGATGTTGGACCGTCCACCCGGCGGGGCGATGATCTTCTGGGCCGTGCGTCTGGCAATGTGGTCGTCCGCCTGCGACCCTAGGGAAGAGGAGAGGCGTGGGCTGCGGTGTCGGCATGGTGCGGGAGTCCCGCTGCTGTAAATGCACAAATCCTAAAACGCTCCCTTTGTGGGAAATACTAGTGTTTGCATTGTAGGCGATTTTGGGCACTGGATTATCATGGTACAGTTTGGAACGGCTTTATTTGCCTGAATGTTTATGTTTAATTGCTTCTTTCTGGAAAACATTTTAAGTGGCGTTCCTGTAAATAAAGTTTCTATATAATAAAATGTGGGACCTTCTACCTTTATTAAACAATATGTGATCCATCTGATCTCAACCAGCTAAGAAAACAAAACTACAAAAGTCATTTTATGGCAGAGCATTGGCTTTCCAAGGTGCCTAACGCTGCCGGGCAGATTTCTGCAGGATGCTGAGCGATGCTGAACGCTTCCACAGGGAGACCGGAGCAATTATCGTGTTGGTTCCTGAAAATGGAGTTGTCTGGCTAATCTCTACAAACCCAACCACCTCTAACCCCCGACTCGCAGGTGACGCAACCGGGGCTGAAGTCCCGACCCCCCGACAGCCACGGCAGCGTCCCACTGGCCTGGGCAGGGCCGCGGCGGCACCCTCGCCGCCAGCCTCATCCTCCCGCTCCCCGCGCTGCAGCCTCCACCCTCCGCGGAGCCTCTCCTCGCAGCCCGCTCCGGGCGTTGCGACGTGCGTCCATCACTGCATTTACAGAGACGCTGTAAGGCATTCTAGAGATTTCTGTGCTGCGCTGAGCCCCTAGGCTGCTGCAATGGCAAGAACTGCGTTTTACTGCGCAGAAGTTAAGGTTCTGCGCCCCAGTTTTGCCCTGCCGCTCACACGAGCCCGGGACTTGGCGACACCCACGCGAACCAGCCCCCCGGCCGCCTACAGCCCCCGCCTTTCGGGGGCCCCCGGCCCTACCAGACAAGCTGAACCCCGACTGGTGGAGGTTGCGCACGGGAAGAGCCTGGGCTTTGCCCACGCAGGGCGCGATCCTGGACGCCGCGGTGGGGGCCACGGCTTTGGCGCTGGCGAGGACGTCGTGCACCGGTCCGTCGTACAGCCCTCTGGGGACGCCGTGGACTTCGGCCAGCTACGAGGCGGGCAGTAAGAGACACGTAAGGCTTAAGGTTTAAGCTCAGGCGAACAAGAACCAGGCCCAATGTATGGGTAACGACCCCTTCTCTTTCCGTCGGTGCTTATCCCCTTACCCGGGGCTTTCGGGGAGCCTGCGCCCCCAAGACCAGGTGCCTCCCCAGGGAGAGGGCAGCCCAGGCAGGACGGGGCAGCCGGCGGCACGTCCCGCTCTCAAAGCCAAGCGGAGACCCGGAGGCTGCCCAGACCCCGCGGGGGCAGAGGTCCCGTCCCGCTGCGAAACGGGGCTCCGAGAGGTGGCCGGGGGGTGCCCACCGTGCGAGGGGCTCCCCTGCGGGCAACGTGCCCCAGCGGTGTCACCCGGTGTGACCATCACGTCCTCCTGCAGGGAGGGTGAGCTCAGCCCTGGGCGCCCACGGCTGCCGGTGGGGCAAAGCCGGAACGGCTTCGTCACCAGGGCTTCGTCAAAGGTTTCCTCACGGCTGTTTCTCATTGCAGGCGACGCAGTGACAGCCCCTTGGCAACCACAGGGTGAGAAGGGACTTGCTTTGAAGATGAAAAGTGCTGGGTTTCAAATTAAAAAGGCACGGATGATAGGTTACCAGTAAGTATATAGTGTTTTCTGTAGAAACGTTTCTCTTACATGACCTTTGTCTTCATCATGCTGAATATCTTGTAAAGAATGTACCCTGCTCAGACTTTTCCAGCGCTCTTCTTGACCGTAGCTTTTGTCACAAGCTCTGGTTAAATCAAGGATGGAGAGCCGGCACGGGCAGGGCTCCGGCTGTTTGCAAAGCGCCGAACGCGCCCGCCCGAGGCGAGCCAACCCCCCGTCACCGCCTGGGCTGATGCCCGGCCGTCATCCCGCCAGAGCAGGGACTTCGGCTGACTCCGTGCCAAGGCTTGTGTTTGGCAAACTCTGCCCTTTAGGGTACGGGATACGGCGTGGAGCGTCTGCTTCCACAACGGACAGAGCTGCAGCCTGACGGTGACCGAGGAGCACCGGGACCCGCCGCCCCGCATGTGAAGAGAGGTGCGGGACACGACAGGGAAATGCAGGCGGAGCTGCCCGCCGCCGGGCGAGCGGGCCGGCTCCCATCCAGCCCCAGCCCCATCCCGCAGGGACCGGAGGCACCCCCGGGAGGCATCCGCCGGCACCCAGAGGCACCCCAGGAGCTGGCAGTTACTGCCACAGCCGCTGGCGCCGCTGGCGCCTCTGCGGGTAATTTGGGGTTAATGATTCCTGCTCTACCTTCATCTACAATGCATAATGAAAATGTCTAAAATAACAGACGGAAAAAAGGAGGGCAGAGCTGTTAAGAAGCTTTTTATGCATTTGCACATCTTCGTATCTCCTAAAAAAGCCGTGCTAGCACACTGAAGGATTTATCTTACTGTATTTCCAGTAACTACCGAGTGCTGCATCCATTAGTCTCTGACAGATGCAAAGCAGATGCCGGTAATGCAGTAACATGATTTTTTCTAATACAGGTAGGAGAGGAATTCCTCCCTTCTACCTCAATGCAAAACAAACAAAACCAGATTGCTAGAAGCCATATTTTCGCTTTTTAACTTTATAATAGGCAAATGATACTACTACTACTACTAATAAAATGATACTAATAATACTAGTATTATTAGTTAGAATACTAAAATATGCATTACTGATTAATGAGCCGAGCCACACACCAAAGCAGTTACATGACAACATCACAAATTTCCGAGGCCTAAGAAGAAATAATATTAATAATACTCTTGTTCCCATTGCCTATTCCATCAGGAAGCTTACTATAACAGCGACTGCAATACAATAATGCAGAGAGATTGCAACGAAAATACAGGATTATTGCAAATAAAATTCTCCTTACCCTGTTTCTTGCCTTTATCCTTTTATAAACAAAATCAGGGAACGTCTTTCTAGGAATGAAGCGACCTGACCCCGGGGTGACAAGCAGGTTTCCATCTTCAAGAACAACTCTTCCTTGACTTATGACCACGGTAGGAACCCCGTGGCACTCCGTGCCTTCAAATATGTTGTACTCCACATTCTGGAAAGAACAAACCAAGATGTTCAATACGTTTAAGACTGAAGAGGAGAAGGTGACAGCCTAGCCAACTATACCCCCCCCNNNNCCCCCCCCCGATTTTTGTACACTGCTCCTCGCGCCCGACCAGTTGTACTGAACTAACCCTTTACATTTCAAATAACGAGGCTCTCCTAACTGGATGAACTAAAGCAAACTGGAATGGAGAAAGTAACTCCTCAGAACACTCGCTGCTTGCCCAGGAGACCTGCAGCACTCCTGGAGCAAACCACACTTCTGCTATACGCGAACCATTAATCCTCCCTAAGCCCCAGAAGGGCTCGGCTTAAGTTCTCCGTTTGGGGACAGACGGTCTTGTCATTTCTTCCAAGCCACTGCACGCCTTCTGCCAAAAGCGGTGTGGACACTCAGGTCTGTTTTGTGCGGAATGCAAAGTCACGCCACTTCTTTCAAATGCCCCCGTTACTATCACTAACGAACTACCCAAAAAATAAACTTTACAGTGAAAAAACGAGGCATTATAAAAAAGCAAAAGTGAATTTTCTGGACCAAAAAAATAACCCGTTCCTCTTTTTTAAAGGAAAGACCTGAATATTTCAATCATAATGATAATTTTCTTCAATAAAAAACATTTTGGTGAAAAAACCCCACATGTGTCAGAATGCTTCTCCATTAACTTCGATCAGCTCTGTCGCCAACACCCCTCACACCGCCTCACCCCCTCGCCCTTTCAGCTGCGGCTCTCTGTCTGAGACTGATGCTGGAAATCAGTCTGGGGACGTCCATGGCCTGGAAAAGCACGGCCTAAATGCCATGGAGGTGACCCGAGCCTCTCCCGAACGAGTCACCCCTGCGGACAGGCAGCGCCCGCGGAGGACAAGAGCCTGGCTCTTCGGGAGGGATGCTGATATATCAAACCGTATTAATAGTTTAATACGTAAGCCCAGCACTTGCATTTCTCTAGTCCACGGCGAGTACATTGACAGTAAAATCTGTGTGCCAGAGGCAGCCCGTCTCAGAGCGGTCACCCTGCGACTCCATTGCAATCCTACCCTGTCTCGGTTCTCCAGCTTTACAGTAAGTGCAATTTAAGAAGGAAATGCAAGGTCCTTCATCGCTTTATCCACATAAACAGCTCCTCCCTTGCCGAATGATCTGATCTTTCTCATCTGAAGAAATATATTGCTTTACTGCTCTGTCTTTAAAACCAGTTCAAGAAAATAATTTTTAAAATATTTTACCAGATTGTGGGTTTTTGCCGAGATAATTTTAGTAGCCTTGGGGTTCCACAAAACCAAGTCTGCGTCAGCACCCACAGCGACGCGCCCCTTCCTGGGGTAGCAGTTGAAGATCTTGGCAGCGTTGGTACTGGTCACCGCGACAAAATCGTTCTCGTCCATCTTCCCGGAGACCTGGGGAACAGGAGGAAGGACGGGCCATCCCTGGAGACGTGCCCTGCGCCCAGCAGCAGGCAGCAGCCCCGGCCCCGCGGCCGGCCCCGCGCTCTCCCACCAGCAGGAACAAAGCACCGGGAGAAGAAATCGCAGGATCGAATGGCGTGACCGCGCCGTGTGAGGATCCACACTGCGGCAGGGCTGCAAATCTGGGGGTGTGGGGGGCTGAGCCTTGACCCTGGGGGCTAAATAATACAACGGATGGGTTGTATTTTTCCTGGACTCTGTGAAATTTAAGTTCTCTGAAAAACAAGACTTTAATTGGTAGACTCCAACTCCCTGTACAGGCCTCTCACGTTCACTAAAGATGATTAAGGATATTTCAATGAAGACTGGAAGTGAACACAACTTGTGCCATTTATCGCCTTTCTGTATTATCTTACGATAGATTCTATTTATCTCTGTTCTAAACCACCCTAAGATGGAGACTTCAGGCTGGCTTGGTTCCCAAGCTCCTGGAAGTCCACCCAGAGACATCTGCTCCGTGGGATGCAGGCTAGAGCCTCCCAGGGATGCTCCTTGGGAGGGCAGGGACACAGGGCTCGGTCCCACCGGCCCGATGCTCCTGTACCGCAGCTCTCCTCGGCAGCAAAGCAGCTCTGCCCGGCAGACTCGGAGGCGCCGTGGGAGCCCTGGCAGGCATGGCCACGGCCATGGCCACCCAGGGAGAGATGTCCTGTCCCCATCTGCCTCCCCGGCCTCCTGCAAGCACCAGGGAAGGGGAACGTCACGTCTTACCCTTAGGAGAACATGTTGGAGAGACTTTCTCTTGTGCCTGCAAGTGGGAGTGGGGTGGATGATCCCCATACCGAAGCCTTTGAAGACGCTTTGAAGGCATTTGACTGTCCCGTTTTCTCTGATTAGCAAGCTCCTCTGAAGCAGCAGTCTAGACAATGTCACACCTCCTGGCTCGTTTGAATTAACGAGGACGCTGACATCACCTAGCACAAGCGCTGCTCACGTGCGCTTGCATCCGCCGCTTCGCGACGAACCAGCGTTTGTGTAGTACCTACCACACACTTTTCCCAAATTATCGCCATCCGCTCTTCGATGCCGTTGGTTCCCTCGGGGATGAGGGTGAAGTTGTCCTTCCCCACTGCCTTCTGCGCGGTGGTGAAGGTGCAGTGGGCGCTGCCTGCAAGCTGCAGGTCCCCGCTAGGCAAAGCACAGCAGAGGAGGTCAGAGGAGGCACCCGCCGGCGCTAACAGCCTTCTCGGCACTAACGCCAGCTCCCCTGCCCCGTGACGCCGCGGCGACAGCCCGGAACACCGCGTGTGGCACTGATGGCTGTGGGCTTCGTGCTCGGTCTGTTTGGTACAGGCTGGCGTCACCAACAAACTCTGTGAAGGCGGGCGACTTGTGATCCGTAAACCCCAAGAGAAGTCAAGTTAAAAGGCAATTCTAAACAGCAGCCGCATAAGCACTACTTATATTCTCTCCTAAACTGGCCATTAGTTTTACTCTTTAAGCCCACAGTTTAATCTTTGTACCTTCCTTGTGAACCTCAGACTATTTTAGGAAATGGTTCTCCAAGCAAGGTTCTTTTAAAGCAAGGATAAGCTTAAATAAAACAAGATCCTGAATAAACCCAAATGTTACGGACTCTCACGTACTACGGTGGGAGGAACTGGATCCATGCTGGCAGGCAGGGCGCAGCAGGGCAAGAGGAGAACCGAGCCTGTGCAGCTTGACGAGCCTGGGAGCGTGCCTCCAGGCTTCTGTCAAAGCTGTGCTAGACTGAACTACTGCCTCTTTTACGAAAATATTAAATGCATTGAGATATCTTTATATACTGCATAGATATACTGGCCTGAAACCCTTTTCTCTTGTTAGCAACTGCTTATCCTAGGGGGGAAAGAAAAAAAAATTCACATTTCAGGGGATTCTAAGAAATGTTTATTTCTTCTTCAAAATATATATTGAATGCAATTCTTTTACAATTATCTGGATCCATAAGCATCCCTCATCCCATTTCAAAAAATTCTTCATGCATTACTTCTGGACCTGATTTTTCTAACCCCTCCCATCCCAAACTGCAGCTAACACTGGGGCCGGGCTGCAGGCACCCGAAGGCAAACCCTCCACCGTGAATGGACCCCCGCTCCACGGACCGCTTCCTGCAAGGCAGCGGTGACAAATTTGGTGCGTATTTGCCGCGAAGTGTGAAACCCTGGTCCGTGGCAAAGCGCCAACAGCGATTAACAGCGCGGCGGCTGCGTCCCTGGATACAGCCCCAGCACACGGGTGTTCGCATTTCCCTGCCCGCTTGTGCCTCCCTGCCCGGTCTGGGCTGCCAGCACCCACTTGGTCCGTGCACGGCTCCAGAGATGCTCCTGCCAGCCCCTGGGGCTTTGCCGCGTAACTCAGTACATCGAAACAACGCCGCACAGTGACGTGCCCTAAAAGCTTGTGTTTCACCCAATTTAAAATCTTGCAAACGCTCAACACTGCTCCCGGCAAAATCCTTCTTTGTGCTTTAATGCTAAAGCAGCGCAGGAGGCTTTCCCTAGGGCACAGCAAGGCAGAGCAGCAGCAACCGCTGTCCCTCCTGCGCTGGGGTGGCCCGGCCATCCCGCGGGACGCTGCGCGTTCCCCCCTCAGTCTGAAGGAGGAACTGGGCAGCGCGAGCCTGATTTTTGCACAGAAAATCTCGTAACTTTTACCTGGCTTCATCAAAGCATAATTTAGACTCTTTGAAAGAGTCACCTGGCTCCCTGCTCAAAAACCCAAAGATTTATTCTTTTGATATGGCAAAGTGCAAGCACTGATAGATTATTTTTCCTACTCTGATTTTAATATCAAGGGGAAGGCTGAACTGCACACCGGCCTTTGCTGTGCTGCTGCACCCCACAGTGCCCAGGTACAGGAGAGATTGGGGGTGCCCCCAGGAACAGGGGGGTGCCACCCACCGGCAAAAGGTGGGGGGGCCACGCTAGGGAGGTCAGGGGCTGCCAGCCCCCGCCAGCCCCCGCTCCGCAGGCGATGCTGTAACTGCAACTAGCATTTGAAGAGATGCAGGTGGGACGCAAACACGCCAGATGCACTCGGGCATCCATGCCGACACGGAACTCACCAGGACAAGAGGGAGGCGAGATGATCCGGCGTGGTGGGGTCCGGGCTGACGGGGGGAGACGTGACAAAGGCTGCCGCTTTGGCCCAGTTTTTGCTCCAGTAGTGCGACCCGTCGGTGCCCAGGCTGGCGGTGATGGGCTCTCCATACACAACCGTGCCTAGAGAGCCATCAGTTAATGACCGCAAACGCGCTGCGTGTCCTGCAGCCTCTTTTCACCCAGCGCAGACAAATACTGTGGTTCACGATACAAGACAGTTTCACTTATCTTCAGTGTTCTCAGTATTTCAGCTTTTTAAATTCATGTTAATCCCTTAGATTGTCTCACACGGCTGGGAAATGCTGCCAAAACAAGTTTTGAACCCATCTGCTTTCTCCTTAGACCAAACATACATTCATACCTACAAACCACCTCGCCTGCCTCGGCGTCAAAGCGGAGTCTCTGGCAGAGTCTCCTGGTCGGGGGCAGAGGTGGCTGTGGACCCCCGCCTGCCCCTGGGCACGGTCTTGCTCCCGGCAGGATTGCTTCCAGCTCTTCCCTCTCTACCCCCAGTTGGAATTTGGAGCTTGCTCCAGATCCATTTTTCATTTAGTTCAAGATAAATGACTGCAAGTGAATTACCTCCTGTTTTTCACCTGTGTCTACCGAGATTGAGGTGTCAAAGTTTCAAGCACATCAGCTCAGATTTTAAGCACATGAGCTCAGAGCAATTAGCTCTGGCACACTCTGCGAAGAAAAGCCAACACCAAGTTTTAGCACACTTAAAATGTGAGAGAACTCGGGCGATGACACGCTCTTAAACCTTGCAGCTAGAATGATATTCCTGGACACATTTAAATAGGCTCAGTTAGTGTGCAAATGTGAACCAACGCTTTACCTTTTCTCTTTGCTTGAGCTAACACATCTGCTGCGCCTCTGCTCATTATTTTGGTGATGTACAGGGGGCAGTTGGCTTGTTTCGCGATGGTAATTGCACGGTACACCGCCTCCGCTTCCACCTGCGGACACCAGAACACAGGCAGAAAACATGTCAGGACACCTCTGCTCCAGCTGCAGCGGCTGTTCCAAACCCCTGGGTAGTTGTGCTGAAGGACTGGAGACGTTACCTCCTCGGGGCGGCTGAGGACGTGCCCTTCTGGCCCAGTAATCCCGAGTTCCAGCAGCCTCTTTTGCTCCTAGGTGGACAGAGATGAACGGAAGAGCAGTCAGCGATATGAAGAGCCTGTCCGAAGCAATGCAGGACACGAAACACCTTTTCAGAAGTACCTGAAGGACGATGGAAATTCCCAAATACGACTAGGCGATACCATCTATACCCGTGACACTCCATAAACCGCTGCAGCTCTTTCCTAGTAGACCCACCTCACGCTGTGGAAGCATTTCTGGACTGGGAACTGCTGTGTCCCAGTGGTACCGTTGGACCTTCCCCACTCTTCAGACCCAGCTGTGTTTCTGGAGGGTGCAGGATTTTAAGCCTGGCATGGCTCTAAGGCTGTGCTAGGTACCATGCACGGCTGCAGGAAAGGAAGAGATGTTTCCCCGGACCTGAGGCTGCCTGAAGCTGCTCCGAGAAGCCCACGGAGGGAGCAGAGACGGGTGCAAGGCCCATGAGACTGTCAGCAGGGTGCAGCGGGTCCCACCTCTCCAGAGCTTCGCCCGGTAAGTCCCACAGCCACGGCCGCGTGCGTTCCCCGTCCCCGCCACCCTTGGCCACGCCACAGCGGGGACACAGCTCAGACGAACGGCTGCTGCTGCTCGCCCCGCCGCAGGTTTTGGGGGAGGCAGCGGCGGGAGGGGAGGTTTTGCCCAGCCGCGTGCCCCAGCACACGGGCTAGAGCTGAGCAGCCCCACCTGGCTGCATCCCGTCCTCTCCCACCCGGCTCCGCTGCTCCGGCAGCACCAGCGCCGCCGAAGAGCAACGCACTCGGTCCCCACTGCCACAGCCTCACGCCACCCTGGGCACGAATGAAGTCCCCGCCAGGGACTCCGTGTGAGCCGGGACCCCAGGGTGACAGAAGCCGGAACGAACACTGGGTTGCACCCAGGTTACTCCTGTTGTCTTTGAAAGCAGATGTCTAGGATGCACCTCATCCAGTTTCCTTTCTGTGATGTTCTACACCATGTAAGGCTCCCACTTAGCTGGCATTAGATGCAAGGACATTATTCAACACCACGGACCAGATCTCACAGGCTTTACGGGGTCCTGCTCTTAGGGAATGGTTATTTTCCATTGCATTGTACTCCTTTTGCAGATATCCGCGAGTTTGTCCCCAGGGCTCGAGTGTCATCACTCTGGCAGCTTAAAAATATACCTCTGAAGACACTGAACTGCTTGGGATCACATTATGTTTCACCACCAGATGAAAAAAAGGTTTCTTAGATAAAATCCCGGGGAGGTGAGGATTAGCCTTTACCCTGTTTGTTCACATAAGCCCATTTGAAGGACTGGGATCCTGCTTTCGTTTTAATCTCTCCTCCCACACCAGACTGAACACTTGTGTGACCATAAGCTAAAAGGAACTGCAAGTCTAGGTCTACCTTGTATCACCTCATTGCAGTGTGTATCTAAGATTTTCTTTTTAAAGGTAAAAAGGAAAAATAATGAGCATGAGCCAAGTCTGCAATACCAAGGAAGTCCCCGAGCACCTTTTTTGGAGATAAATATTGCCAAGTGTACTGTACGTTATTTCTAAAGATCTGAGCCTCTTTAGACACGATGATCTCTTGAGGCCCCTTCC
>VZTV01007899.1:0-12219 GCA_013400875.1 Anhinga rufa
AAAACAAAAACCAACCCAACAAATAATAAAAAGGTCTTTCCCATACTTTTCTGGGAAAGGAATGGATGTGAGTGCCCCAGAAGGCTACTTGATGCTGAAAGGGGGATCTTTCTTACTACTGAAGTAAGGAAAAAAAGGCTGACTTGCTGAAGGTGTTTTTTGTGAAGGCATCTGACAGGTAGTTTGTTTCAACTTTGTACCACTGATTTCTTTTTGTGATGTTAAGGCAGCTGGTTAGCCTGTGTCTGCATCCCCTTTGTAAAATGATTTGCCTGGAGAGCTTTGACTGAAAGCATTCATATAAGGAGCAAGTACTATTATTGCTATAGCATGTACAGTGCATCATATTAAGGAAAACTGCGTGGGTGTGTTTAGTTATGGAACTGCTACAGGTTGCTCTTGGGTCTCTTTAAAGCTGAAAAGGGGTGACCTGTGCCTGGTTGTGGTTCTGGGCATAGCTGTGTGCTCTTTTGGCTAGTCTTCCCATTGCCCTTGTTACTGCTTCAGTTACAGCTTCTGGCTACGTTTCCATTTTGGTAGGTATCGGGAACCACAATTTGAGTTTCTCATTGGTACTTGGCGTTTATCGTAATGAGAGAACTGTGTCTGTAAACTTGCTTTGACTTTGAGTTTAAGGAAATTTCCAGTCAAATGCATCACATCTTGAGTAGCTCTGTAATGAGGGAAGGCAACTTTTATATAAATGCCAGCAGTGCTGTTGGTGTCGCCGATACCTTTTTGTCCTTTCCACCAGCACGCTAGAAGCTCACAGTGGTAACTGGTTGACAACTTGTCATCTTTTCAGAAAATGTGAACACCTGAATCATTTTTCAGCTCTGTTTTCAAGAGAAGGGCTTCTGATAAGGGACTCTGTACCTCTCTCCAGCTGAATGTCAAAACCAAGAATATTAAACTGTATCTTTAGATGGCTCCAAGGCATTCCAGACCTCTTAGATACCAGTCACAGCGCAGGATGTGCACTGCAGCCCTGGAAGCCATTTTGTTTTATTCTCATCCAAAATCATCCTTTTGCAACGTTTTTGTATGCCAGTTTGTAGGGAACTCTTTAATATGTGGCATACTTATAAAATGACTCAGACATTTTAGGTATAACATACAATAAAACCCACATATATTATGTGTGCAATAAAAGATAAGTTGTAACTCATCAGAAAGATAATATGATTGATTTTATAGGTGATTTCCCTGTTGGAGGAGTAAACCAGTTTGCCAAAACAGATCGGTACAAAGGAATTGAAAATAAGTTCTCCATTTGAGTTATAAAATATTTCCATATTTGTACACCCCTCACAATTAAAATGGGGTTTCATTTATTTGCAGTGGGTTAATGTCGTCTCTAAAGCACAACCCTGGCCTGTCTTTACTCTTCTGCCTTTAACAAAGCTATTCTTTATAAAACAAAGACAATGAGAAGGTGGGGCAGGGAGCAGAAAAACATTCATATTTTAGTATGTGACACATAAGAATAAATTAATGTATTATTAATAGGTTTTGTGATGTGGAGCCTGATGGGTTCCAGTTCACAGGAAGCTGTGCCCTCCAAAATGTTCTCAGTTTTTCTTGGATGAAGACATTGTGGTAAGTGGGACTGACAAATGGCAACAGAAGTGTGCAAAGGGAAGACATAAATAAGACCTTGCGGCTGCATAGATTAGATATTGCACAATTTAAGTAAACTTCAACTGGAACGCCCTGCGCACCAGTGCTGTTCAACAAACTGCAGGCTCTTCTCCTCATCGCCCTCCTCCTAAGCCCTTGTGAGAGCTGATGCAGCAATTTATGGTTTGGATTGGTTTTGCTCAAACAGTTCTTTTAAAACTGTCCTATTTAATTCTTAGTTGCTTCTGGTTTCCACTGTGGGAGGAGCTGAGAGGAATCCCTGCCATTGCAGAGATACTTGATGCGTGTGTGTGAGCAGGGGAGGAGGAAGGCTTGGCAGGCTGTATGATACACAGCAACTTACAAGTTCATACAGGATTGCATCTCTTTTGGGCTTTCAGTTCTCGGCTGCCTGTGATGAGAGTGCTCCAGGCCTGTAACAAGCTCCTGAAAATTTTTGAAGGCTGGAGCACGAGTTATATCGGGAAGCTGGCTGATGGACTGGTCCTGCTAACAGCGTCTTGCCGAGGTGGCGGCTTGTTGAGGGATGGTTGAAATGACATGTAACATAGCTGCTGTTTTCCAGAAAACTATTTCTGTTCTCAGAGTGGGCTGGATGAGGGAGTTGGAACCAGGGAGCTTATTGTCAGATCTTGTTGGAGGTTGCCCTTGGCCTGATTTCTTACTGGCAAATGTTCACTTGTCTCAGGCTGCTGTTGAACTGATGCCTTTGCAAATAGAGATGCCGAAGAGCCTGTCTGCTGCAGAGGGGCAGAGTGGTGAGAGGCAAATGCCTGGATGAGCTGCATGTACAGCTTGTGTAACCCCTTGCCTTCTGCTAGAGTTCATGCTAAATGTAACGTCCCATTTTCTTTGGTGTAAAAAAGCCAGTACAGGACTATATACAAACAGTGAGGGACTAATGCTGGTTGCCTTTTGCACATGAGACACCACACTGTGGAGCTGATTGTACAGTATGTTTCCAATTCTGCGTAACATAGTAAAATTTCAGAGGAAAGAAGGGGGATCTTAAATCATGAAAAGAAATCAACAAAACTCAAAAGCATGTTTGTAGATAGGCAAGTGGGTGGACTCATTGGTTATTTTTTGGTCTGTCTGCAGTGGAAATCCATGTGAAATCTTTCACCATTTTAAATAACATGGGGTCAGATTCACAAATGGAAGGCCAGAGCCTGGAACCTGGGCGCTTGGTTTTGGTTTTTTGTCTGGGCGGTCCAAATCATTAAGACTTGTTCCAAAAGCTATGCAGAGACCCCAGCTGAATATATATATATGTTTGTTTGGTTTTTTTTTCCCTGTGAAACATCACGTGTGGTTGAGAGGCACAGAAAACTGCGGAGTAAATATTTTTCAATTATTAAAAAAAAGGGGGGGGGAGGCTTTCAAATTTTCATTTCTACATAGAATACTCAAGGGTTAGGGCTGTCTTGGCACCACGAGGGCTGGCGGTGGGACAGGGACCTCCCCCAACAGCCTTGTCCAACTGTACCTGGAGGCAGCGAGCAGAGCTGGGATGGGGACCGACCTCTGCTGCAGGGACAGGGTGGCTCTGAGGCCAGGTGAGGGGCTGGCAGGTTGGAGCTGGTGTGAGTGTTACAGGGAGTGACATGTCTCACATGTTTGACCTCCAGCTGGATTTTGGGTTAAATTCCACATTATTTACAGTGCATTAATTTTTAGTAACGATTTAGGAAAGGGTTTCATTTTTCTGTGGGAATTATTACTTAGCACTCTCTGTGTGGATTATATATTTTTTTCCCCAGTGTCTTTGACATGCTCCCTTTGACATCTGTATCTCCAGTCTCTATGACAAACTTGCAGGTTGTCAGTCAGCCTTTAATGACTCGCAAATCAGTTTTTCAGACTTTGATGCTTCTGTGAGGAGGAAGCAGAAGTACGATGGCATCTCTATCCTGTCTCTATGAGACAAAACAACTGATCTTTGCTGTATGTCCCCAGTTTCTTTGAATAGCATATTTTGACACTCAGAAGAAACTTGGTGTGACAAGAATGCAAATCAACCCATAAATCTGTTATTTAAAAACGTCTGCTCTGCTACAAGTTTGGCTTGTTCTTTCTGACGACGTCTAGTTACCACCTTCAGGATGTTTATGAAACTTGAGCAATTTTGCGGTACTACACTGCCTTTGTTGACAACAACAATCCGTAGAACTGGCTATTGAAGGATTATATCCTAATTACATTACATGAACCCTGACCTCAGTAATTTGAAGCTGTCTGCCAGCTTGCTGGCTGGAGCTGGTCATTCCTGCCAGATGTCGTTCATCAATGCTAGGCATCAGCCTCCCCTTAGCGAAAGGGACCCAGAGCATGGCCATCTTGCGGTAACGTAGCGACTTTGTTTTCCTGCTCAACCGGGCTGCTTCCCAGAAAGCTCTGTCCTGATGTCAGGAGGCTGGGGCTGGACTGGCCGTTGTCGATGACGTGGCAGCTGCAGGAGGTGTTTCTAGGAGCTGCGGGAGATGGGGCATCATCATTCTTGCTGGGGACCATGGTGCTGGTCACAGCCTCTCAGTATCTGCTCTTGGCCTTGCAGGATGGGAGGGTTGGGGAGAAGTAAAGGGGTGCTACTGGATATTTAGCAATGGTGTGATGTGAGTGGGAGGAGGAGTGAGGTAGGCACGTGGGGTCACTGTCTCCATTGCCCTGCCCTAGCTGCCGGTATGCTTCTGGTTTCTGTTTCCCTGGGTCGCTTGCTGCCTGGCTGAGTGGCCCAGGGGGTCCTGCTGAAGCTGGGACCAGGTTACCAAGGGAGAAGGAGAAGCCCTCAGCATTTACTGCAGGGACTAGGAAAAATCATGTTTCTGTTCTGTCTTTGAGCTCATATGTTTTGAAAAACCTGCAGGCTGGCCATGTACATGTTCCTCTTCTCTCCAGAAAGGTTTCTTTTAGGGTCCCACTTTAGGTGTTCCAGTCACCTCTGCTGTTCCTGGTAGTGGCGGTGGATTTTCACCACCATTTTCCCTCTTCTGAAGCAGCAGAGTGCAATTCTGGAAATGTGGCTTCAGTGCATTTGTTGAAGTTATTATATTGGCATTGCCAGGTTTCTCTTTGCTTTAAACTAGTATTTAGGGTTCCAAAGACTGACAAAATTTAATTTTATGTTGATTTATTTTTATTGACTTTCTAGTTTGGGGCATTTGAAGTTTCTGAGCATTGTCTCTGGCGCCATGGCTGTACATATATATTTTAATATAATGCTAATGCTTCTCACGAATCATGTCATTTCAGCAGATATAATTTGAAAGAATCACCTAAAGATTGTATGAAAAGCCATCAAAACAATTTTTTTTTGTTATACATCTGTATCACAAAAGTCACAAGAGTATCACTAGTGAAACTGGGGCATCTAAGCAAATATCCTTACAAATGACCTTGGTAACCACTCTTTGAGAAAGAAGCTTGTTTACCCTCTTGTTTTCAATGGAAGTGAGAACTTGGAGAATATCCTTTTGATTGGGAGTTTCTGCTCATATGAATATTAATGAAAAATGAACAAGGGTTTGGAGGAAGTATCTCAAATGTTCCTTCAAAATCTAATCAGCATTATTTTATGCTGGCTGTAGCAAGGAACTTGTGAGTCTGCCTTAGGATATGATTAACATTTATTATTCTAAACAAAATGAGCAAGCCAATTCTCATCAGTTGGTTTATAGAACTTGTGTGCTCTTGGCTGTGAACTCCATATTAAATACTGTTTGCTCTGAGGCTGTTTTTAATACTAGTCTTCAGAAATCAATTAAATTCCTACCTCCGGAGTCTTGACAGAGTTGTTTACTTTTTCCTTCAATTGATTAGTTTGCTATTATATTTTAAATTCCTCTGCACCTCTTTCTTTTTTTTTAAAGTTCTACCTGTTTTCCATATTCTTTGCTCATTTTTTGGCCTGCTGACTGCCTTACATGGCACAGAGTTGTTTGTTCAGCTCTTCCTCCCTAGTAGGATGCCTGCTTTTCTCCTTTGTGCTACCTTTGCAAAGCACTAATAAAGCACGAGTAGTCCTGGGGCCCGTAGAGATCTGTACTTTTCTTCTAAGAGGGGCCACCAGTATTACTACCAACAGCCTTTAATGCTTTTGTCTGTTTGCAGGTATCATGGATAAAATAAATTTTCTGGTCAGGGACTTTGTAAACCAGTGTTTATGCTTCTAGCTTCTCTAAAAGGAAGCTGCTCACATGGAAGTGAGATTTAAAGGGACTGCAGTCGTTATTCATGAGGAGATAACTAGTGAGAAAATGCAAGCTGACAAGTTGAAGCTAATGTGGGGAGAAGACATGCTTGAGCCAGTTGAGGATAATGAACCACAGCGGAAGATATATATATATGTATTTTTTTTAAAGTGGAGACTTAAGCAGAGAAGGTAAGGAGGAGTTGTGCAGGGGAGAAGTCCTCAAGGGAGCACTTTGTCAGGATAGGGTTTGCAGTAGTTCTATGTTGCTTCTGACACAGTGTGACTCTACTTACTAGATAGCAAGAGGAGGTCACAGTCAGTAACTTTACATTTTTCCATTCCTCTTCTCCTGTTTTCTAGGATTTTGTTAGAGAGTTTTCTATGCATTACAGGCAGCCCCTGGTCCTAGTTTTCAAGTGTTGTAGTGTCTGATACTTAAAGCTGAGATTTTTGTCTGAGGGAGCCTTTCATTTAGTCTCCTCATAAAATCTGAAAAATATTTTTAAAATGGCAGAGCTTCAGAAATAACACGTGACTCAAGGATAAAGAGGAAAGCAGTGTATCTGGTGCTGTAGTATTAGAAGTTAGATACTGAGATGTTCCAGTTTCCACTGTCTGCATTTAAAAAAAATTCTTCCATCTGTCACCAATTCAGAAAAGATCAGGATCAGGATTAGTTTCCAGTCTCTTCCCTTGGAAGGTTATCTCAAAGTCCACTGGAACTTGTTGTTAAGGAGGCTTTTGGCTTAAATATTCTTTGCTTAATTAACTAGTTACTAGTAGTTCTATCTGGTTTTAGTTACCAATAGTAATACCTCTTTTCAGTCCCTCTTGGCCTTCTATAGGTGGCCTCCTGTTTTTCTGCTTTTTCAATCTGTTCCTAAAATGTAGGCCTACATTAAAGACCCTATAATATCTTAATATAAGGGGAAAAAGGCATATTGAAACATGTTCTCAGGAATTATTTCTCTGGATCTTAAAATACAACAGTCTTATCTATATGTGGTACCGTTTGTTTGCCTCTTTGGAGTCCCAGTTTGCTTTTCCATCTTGCAGCCTTCCAGCGCATCTAACGGTGCACCTGCCTGCAGTGTGCCCTGTCCTCTCCTCCTTTCCCCTCTGAAGAAACCACTGAAGCAACTTTTTTTGTGTAGGGCTTTATGTGTAATTCAGGCTTGATTTGTTATATACTCAGTTTTATAAATTTCCTGAGAAAAGTCTCAAAAGACTCCCCAGTTGCTTCTGCTTAGCACAGAAGGTAGGAAGAAGAGAGCCCTTTGTGCCAGAAAAGTTTGTGCCGCCAGCAGGGGCTGGTCCTCAGCATCTGCTGTCCTAATGGAGGTGTGCTGTGCCATCAGGGATGGAAACCACTGCAGCATCAAAGTGTGTTTATCTGAACAGTGTTTCATCCCAATGCCTGAGGTAGTCTTTCACCCTTTCAGGTAGCCTGGAGGCAGACTAGTCAGTGTGGCTGTTGCGTGAGGGCAGCTGTTGACTTCACCCATACACAGCGTATCTGGTTTCCTGGAGGGTTGCAGCCATCCCAGCTCTTAGGAAACTCTGACGAGATCAGGTAGGCACCGCTGAATGATGCTGGCAACAGACCTATGTTGCTTTCTTTCAGTGGGGTGAAAGCTTCCAAGGTCCCTGCCAGCCTATCATTTCCTCATGACTCCACATTGACACATCAGTTTGATTATTAGGATGTGTAAGTAAGATCCATCAGCAAAGCAGCTTTGAAAATAGAGTGCCTCTGGGCACCGGTGACACATGTCCCTAGGGGGTCATGCAGTCTCCAGAGTCCTGGCAGAAGAGGAGGGATTGCTAGCAGGATGTAGGTGGGCAATTTTCTGCCCAGGCTGCTAAACCACTGTGGAGAAAAGAGCCAAATGCACGTCAGCAGTAGACGTGCTGTGAGAAGCCAGCCTGGAAACAGGGCAGGTGGAGATGTGCTGCAGTGTTATAAAATAGCTGGAATGTCCTTAATTGCCTGGAACTTTGTGCTTAGGTAGATTAGACTGTTGTAGTCCATTTGAGTGGTGACAAATCTGTGAATAATTGAGATGAGCTGGTGTCTGCCAGTATGCAACAAGAGTCCGGGTTTAGCTGTAGGCAAGTATTGCTGGTGAATGATGCTGTGCAAGAACAGCAAAGAAACCAGTAACGTTTACAGGTGTCCAGACCATGGGCAACGTGTGAGCAGTCTTTGCAGAGCCTTTTGTAGTTTGTCAGGCACAGAGTGCAAATTCTTCTATATCAAGAGCTGTCTATATTTTCCACGCATAACCTACTGCTGTAAATAATGAATGCTTTGCTTTTCTGATATGCTTAACCTCTGGCTTAGCACATACGTGGTCTCAGAATAGCAAATATATTACTATGCAGTGTGAAGCTATGATAGCTGTGTTTTATGTAGATGTAATGCAGTGTGTTGTACCCTCCTTAAACCTGTCAATTAAAGAATGTACATTTTATTCAGCTGAATTGATTTACATTTTAGCGTTCGTGACACTTTGTCCTTTCTTTGGTAACAGTCTGGGGTACTGTGACAGCTCCTGATCATGAAGAAAAGTGCTGCCATTAGGTTTTTTTAGCATTATTTATTGAAGAGTTCCTTGGGCAAAAATCAAAGTTTGAGTTCCCCATGGCCTGAACAAAGGAAACATTTTTCTGCAACCTCCTCCCTATTGGTCTCCTGGCATAACAAGCTGCCATTCCAAATATTCAGGGACTTCTTTTGTTTGCCTCTCTTTTAGGAGGTTTTATTTTGTTTTGCTGGATCTCAGTTTATTTGCAAGATCCTTATCAGATGGAGCCCTTTAAAAGGGAGGGCAGATGCTTTTGGGCCTTCTCTTGCCAGCTTAAAAAAAATAATGGAAATGAACTTCTTCCTCTTTTGCTACACCTAGTTATTTAAATGTTTGATTTGGCAATGAGTCCAAACAAAAAAAAAGCCTCACTGGCCATGCTGAAAATCAGCATTTCATGAGAGCACTGTTCGTGTACGTAAAGTTCAGATTTTTCCCTTTGAGCCAAGCTCCCAGCTTGACCCCTGTAGCCCATCCACTTGATGAATCATTGTGGTACCTTGTGGGATGTGCTGTTCAGCAATGAAGGGAATGGGGCCTATGTGGGATATAACAAAAAAACACAGGAGATGACTGGTATTTCTCTTGAAGACATACCAATGTCAGCTCCCAAGTATATCTTTATTAGCCTGGTGGGCTTTTTTTTTTTTTTTTTACAGAAATTGACATTTTATTTCAATAGCAGAGACCTTTCATCCTTATGTTTCACCTTTTTGCCTAATTTTCTTTAAATGATTTTTTTTGTTGTTGAAAACTAGCTGTATAAATGTGTATATATTTAACAACTCTGAAGTTGTATTTTAGGAAAAATTTGATGAAATACTCGCTTCTCATTAAATCACTCAAAATGTCACAAGAGCATCCAGAGCAAAACAGAATTTCAAGAATTAGGATTCTGAAAATGCCTCATTTGTTTTCATGGAATATAAGGACACAATTTTCATGAAGTATGTTGTTAGTTTTTTACCAGGTCAGGTGTACAGTATTTAAAAAACAAACAAACCCCAAAACAATTACCCAGGGCCTTTGGTCATTTTATGTGTGTATACTGCAAGCAATATTTGAATACACTGCTTATCCTAACTCTAAACACACAGTGATAGTAAAAGCAAATGCATTTGCAATGGAGAAGGATATCTGGGAGCAGCCTATGACTGCACTAAGGTTCCTGGACTGTGCATGTGTTGGCGAAGGTGTTTGCAGCCTCTTGTTAAGTCTGCCAGCTTTTCCTTTGACTGCTGCTGTGTTACAGGATTCCTGCCTGGGTTGAGTCAGAGCCACTTGAACAACTTCCAATTTTATTGCCAGTCTGGAGAGGAAAAAAACCTCCCAAAAAACCAAATCAGCGGTGGAAAGTGTTCTGCTATGGATTTGCTGTGTCCAAGATATTTACATGTGTACGTAAAAGGAAGCAGAGTTGAATTGTTCTTTACAGAGCTTTTCTGGACTAACGCTACCTTCTGTGCCCATACTGTTTATATCCCACTGCTGATTTTTGTGAGAGTAAACTGCACGGGCATGGCTTACCTACCTGCTGGATATGTGATTTTATTGAAGTGAATGAGGGACTTTATGCCAGTAG
Organism: Anhinga rufa; assembly: GCA_013400875.1. Taxonomy (NCBI): domain Eukaryota; kingdom Metazoa; phylum Chordata; class Aves; order Suliformes; family Anhingidae; genus Anhinga; species Anhinga rufa. The sequence continues at coordinate 10,004 of VZTV01007899.1, forward strand.
TAGTGTTTTCATTGTCACACAGTATTTGCCAGCACATTAAACTCATTTAATTTTGTTAGCTGACCTCTATGTAAAGCCATAGTTTTCTCAACTTGTGTAATTAATCTGTTTTGAAACACCTTCATGGCTTGGTGTCAGCTGCAGAGTTTCTTTGTAGTTATGCTAGGCCACAGATAGCAAGGGAGGAGGGAAGAGATTATCTTTTGGGAAAAGAACCTGTGCCTGCATTTTCCTAATCAGATTAGTGATTTCTGTGTAGTTGCATGGTTTTATTCCACAAAGCATAAGCTACTGCTGGCATGCAAACTTCAGACATCTCTGACCTCTTTTGAACTTGCTAATTCTGAAGCTTTCTGTTCTGCATTTCAATTATGCTTTGATTATGACAACTTTGAAAGAACTGTACTTTGATGGAGGCTTGTATGAGGTATCTCTCTTGAAGCAAGTTAAAACCTGTGCTTTAAAACATGGCCTTTGCATCTTAATCAATACTGAGACACAGTGAATTAATCTGCATATAGCCCTGAGGGGATCTTCTTGCTATGGGATTACTTTCTGTGCCTGAAAGACCTTACACCTGCAAGGAATAGAAACATAACAGTGGCGTGGGGTTTGTGGGTGTGCATGGAAGCTGAAATATGTGTTATCCACATGTGTATTTCCATAAATACAGGCAGGGAAATGTCTAGACATCTCTGCAAGTTAATCATCTGGGCTGCTAAACTGCACACAGAATTATTAACTTGGTTTGGATGAGTAAGCTGCAGTTGGATTCAGGAACATGCCCTGACTGTCTTGATATCCTCTCCTTCTCAGTTCAGCACAACTCTTGCTGAATATAAGATTGTCAGGTTTCTGTCCTTTAACTTGCATTCCCAAGCATTGTGAAGACAGATGGGGCTAGTGATTGAGTCAAGCAAGAGACTGAAAAGTGGTGTGGCCAGTGGGAACATCCTTTGAGGAAAGAGGAGGGCAGAAGATATCTCTTGAGTTACTATGCATGTTGAAGACTGCTTAATATGAGCAGTTGCCATTAGATTCTCTACATTTAAACATGTTCATTATTACAGTTGCATTTCTATCTCAACCCATCTGTAGGAGGGTTCAAGGCAAATCAGTATCTCTGGCTGTTTATTAATTGATTTTTGTTGACTCTTCCTCTGCTATTTGTTCTGCTTTGATTTCTGTAACAAAATAAATTTCATATTTGTTATTTTTTTAAGCCTTATGGACCAGAGGCAACAAAACACCTGAGTGTGCAGGCAGCTTTAAAGAAATACTGAAATCCCACCAAAGCCAATGTCATTTAAGCATGAGCTTTGCAGAACTGCGGTGTAATGTTCAGCCAGTAAAGAATGAGATTAAAAACCTGGCTTTCCATTTTTACTACCATCATAAAATGAGTGCAAGTATTTTTACACACACAAAAAAAGCCCTCTAATATGAAAGTTGCGTTTTCCGTCTCCTCATGTACATCTTCCATACTTCTGAAGTCTTAGTGTGACCTGGCCCTGTCGTACTGCAAGAAGCTCTACAGTCTGCTGAACATAAAGCTTAGGTTTTAAAATTGATATATTTGATACAGCTTCAGGTGCTGTGGGATATAAAACTCTGAGGGAAAACATTGGAGAAACTAAATCCAGATGTTACAGACTTATTGGTGGAAACTGGTCATCCTCTTCTTACACATGCTTAAACTGATCAGCTGTTTGAATATGGAAGGAATTCCCAAGCACTCTCCACTGTTTTGAAGGATAGATTGCATGTGGAATGGACCTTTCCTTTACTCCCAGTAACAAGAGTAGCCAGTGCCTGCAAACCAGAGAAGATGCCATCTAAGCCCATTTAGCTCATGTTGTTTCCCTGTGTGCAACACACAGTGTCATTACAACTGTTTTTTGGTTTGTTTTTTTCTTCCACTTTGTTTTCCTTTTGGTTATTCTATGAAATTTGCCATGCAGCTGAAATTGGAAATTGTCACTGTATTTTTAGGGTTGTTTTCTTCTGCTCTCCATTTCCCAGCAGCGCTCAAAAAATAGGAAATGCATAGAGATCTTTTCTGAAGTACATATTTAAGTAAATTGGTGCTATGTTTAAGACTTCAGGCTTCAGTAGATCATAAGCTGGAACACTGACTTTTGCTGCTGATTTTTACAGTATGTAACTCAATTGTAGGTAATCCTTATAAACCCAGAGTTAAAGAGCATGGGGCGGGG
>VZTV01007928.1:0-12542 GCA_013400875.1 Anhinga rufa
AGAGTGCTTAACCCCAACAATTGATGTTGATGCTGTGAACGGCTCAGAAAGGGATTCGCCTTCAAACATGTTGCCGCTCAGTAGGTGGCCAAGTAAAAGTGCAGTTTGCTGTCAGGCAGAGGACCAAAGCTGAGCTCTTGATAAGAAGGAGAGCCAAATGCTGTTCCTTCTTTTGGAAGCCCTGATGTGTCATTCTTCCATGATGCACANACATGGCATAATAAAGACAACTCATGAAAGGACTAGAGGACGTGTTCTTAAAGGTCAGGACACCGCCAGATGGCATGCACCAAAGCTAGTGTCACCCCAGAGGGCCTTCCTGTAACATACAATATTTCATCTCATATAGTGTTTTCACCTTTAAATGCAACCCTAGATGAGGGCCAGTCTCCAGAAGAGTCACTGTGGTTTCCCCTTAGCAATTTCAACTGGCTGGAGCATTTGGCAGTTGCCCAGGTCCCTGTCAAATGACTGGGATCACATCTGACAGAATACATTGAGGTTACAGTGCCAGGTGACATGAGGAAAAATCAGGATTGTTAGGACAAATCACTAAAAATCAGGTTTGCCTCGATCTGACCAAGATGCCTGGCAGTTCAAAGGACAGCATGGAAATGTCATCCCTGAGCCAACAAAAGTACTAAAATTAGACTAGGAAGAATCTAGTAATTCATGACAGTGTAATATCTAAGGTCAATCATGATTAAGAAGTCCTTTCTCTGGCAATTGTTGCACTCCGCACCAAGGACTGCATGAGATGCTGTCCTCTGGCCCATGAACTCTAAAGTTAGTCAACAGGAGAGTTATCCAATTTTGTGAGGGCACTAAAAGCTAGTAAACAATGAGGGATAAATAAATAAAGCTTCTCTAGCCCTCTACCTAATCTGACAGCACCGTCTATTTTTAATATGGAAATCCCAGAGCAGCTGGGTTTGTTTATCCTTGAAAAGATCCAGCAACATTGCTTTCATTTTGCAGACTTCCATTTTTCTGTACTATATGGATTTTTGCGGTCAAAATTCAAAGGAGCAGCAAGGGAAAATCCACTATCCAAATAAAGCCAAAGATGAGCAAAAAGAAATATGTGCAAAGTCTGTTGTTGGTTTGTTTATTTAGAATCCTCACTTTGGGTTTTGCTTCTGCTGAAAAAGCAGAGGGAAGAAGCAAAACAATTACAGTCATGTTGGAAACCTCAGGAATTATTTTAAATGCATCACAGTAGTTATAATGTTGGGTCAATTTTTGATTTGTAGGATTGCAATATGAAGTATCACAAATCTCTGGGACAAATCTAGGTGCTAGCATGCAAAACATGGTGGCTGTCTCAAAGACTTGCTTGTTATGACATGTTACCTTTATTGCAGCAAATCCTTCATACCTATTTGCAGTCATTAAGCTAATCTGTGGCAGGAGAGAGAAGGGAATAGAGAGCGCAACTGCAGAGAGCTAAGGAAATTACGCAGACACTGTCCACCCCCAGATCTAACTTTTCCCTTCCATGTGGTTTTGGGATACATGTGGGATTTGAGTTGTACTTGGAAAGCATAATGCATGTACCAACATCTGGAAGTATCATAATGGTTGCTGTAAGAATTATTACAGTAGTTGTGGATGAAATTTAGCGCTTTACAGCACATGCAGCCTAACAGCAGCTTGCTTTAGTTATTGAAAATATTTTAATGTCCTGAAACATATTTAAACAAAAAGGAAAAAGAAAGAAAATATAATCAAGAAAATAGACAAATAGGATGGATGGACACTGAGCTTTTCTGTCCAGACAGCAGGGGTTTTGAGGACTGGAGCTGGGTCATGAAAAAAATTGAGACACAGAAATTTTAGCTCACAAATCAGTTTTATAATTGGGTTCCCTCTTAAGGCTGGGTCAAGCCACAGAGGCTAAGCTTTTCAACTATTTCCACTAATTTGGAATGCTTTATATTTTGGGTGCTACCACGGGAATCCACTGGTTCTCCTATTCCATTGGAAATTAGAAGGAAAAAATAGGAAAACTTCAGCACTTAAAACTGATGGTGCTTTGAAATACTTCTCTTCACCATTTTTGTGTTTTAATTGGCTCATCTGTGAAATGGATACAAGACAGTACAACTCTCACAGGGATGTCAGGCTTGTTTGCTGTTTATAACATGGATTTTAAAGGCTTGGAAAGGAACTACTGAAATTGTGAAGTGAAGACGTTACTTATTGGTCTAGTTCTTGAATTTAGGGAGGGCTGAAGAGTTTCTCATTGACTACATGCTGACCTGTGTGTTCTCTGAGTTACCCTGCCATTGACTGCAGATATTTTTACTACAGCATAGAGCTTAATTGCTCATGCCTTGACCCTGGTGGAGTGCTTGGCATGGCTGTTGAACTGGTCTTTGGATCAAAGACACACCTTGATGACATCCATTAACACTTTTTCACATAAAGTGCTAGGAAGTATTGTGTGTTGGGCATGGATTGCTTGATCTGCCCTGAAAGCACCAACATCTGGACTTAAACTTTCAGAGGATGGATAGGTTTTGTAAGGATGTGGTTTGTAAATAAGGAATAACAAGATACTTTGATGTCACATTTAAGGATCCAGTTGGATGTCAGCCCAGCTTTGGTTTTCTCTTCACATCTATACACTGCCCTGTGGTGCTCTGAACCTTGTCGGCATCTTACCTGCACTGAAAAACTGAGAAATTCTGTTGGATTCCTAGGGGGGGAACTGGAGCCTGTCTCTGAAGCAAACCAAGCCCTGAATTAAAAGAACCCAAATTAAACCTGTTGACAAAGCTCATTTCTGGCCACATGCCACTTCAAACAGACTGCAGGCTGGGGAAGGTGGGTGTTGTTTATCAGAGACACATCTCTCTAAGTTTCATAATAACTGCCTTTCAGGAAGAGGTCTAGTTAAAATAATTCCTTGCTGTATCCCATAGTGCCTTCTTGCACCCTGGGCTCTTAAAACCTGATTCTGGGAATCAAAAAATAACAAAAAAAACCCCAAACCCAAAACTATTCACTTAGGTCAGACTGAGCCAAGAATGGAAAATTGTCCTAGAGGTGCTTTTGGTTCCAGCAATAATAAGACCTGTCATTTGTTACATGTTAATTGCACGTTATTATCTTTTGTAGGTTAAGTCAACCAAAGGTTTCTTGTACAGTTGGAAACAAAATTGTAATCCTTAATATGGTTTGCAATGTCAGGTTAGTTTGGGGTTTTTTTTCTGGTTGTCTTTTGGAATCTTACACTTAGACTGATTTTTTGCAAATATATTAGATACCTGTTTCCCCATGGAAATGTCCTGCCATTTAAGCTATCTTCCATATGATAATCTCAAAGCACAGCATTGCAAACTTGGAGTAAGTGAGCCTTACAGTTTCCCATGGGAAAGGTATATCATAATCCTCATTTTTGAAAGACTACCAGAGTAAGCCAGTGATGAATCTAGGAAAGGAAATAAGATTTCCAAGTATAGAAGTTGTTCTACCACCGCAGATAAAAACATATGCTCTTACCAAGTACTCTGTAATAGAATTATGATAGTTTTATAAAACTTTGCTTTATTAAAGAAACATTAGCTTTCCTGTTCTCTCCCCCCATCTCTGTCTCCCTGTCATTTTGTTCCTTACATGTCTCAAGCAATTCTCTTCTCCTGGTCTGAGGATGGTATGTAACTGTCGCTGCCTGCATGCAGTGATTTATCAAGGCTGGGAATCCCCAGTACTGATTGACTGTTCCTTGACACTGTTGATCAATCAAATTCTGAAACAAGCAAAGGCAGATACACAGAGACAGAGAATTTGGCTGGACTGTAGCCTAATTCATTCTTGATGGGCTTCTAAATATTGATGCCTGAATATTATTTGGCTAAAGATCTGTGTTGATAGATGGAAGAGGATACCCAGGATTTCTTGCATTCAAAGCTAAGGAAAATTGAGCCCAGGGAAATATGTAAACCACATTGTCCATTTTTTCTTCCACTCAGGAAGATCCTGGCAAACTACATTAGACTGTCTAAATGCACCAGCACTTCTGCAGGTTACTATATCATGTTATACAAAAGCAACACCACAGCAATCACCCTCCAGCCACTGCACTCTCATCCCATATTTTGTCTGTTTCAATCTTTTACTGACTTTTACTGCACAAATAATGGAGAGTCTGAGATTGCTGGCTGCAGACAGAGAGGATAGTTTTAAAAGTTGAGCAGTATTTTTTCCCTATTGCCCCATGAATGTAACATAAACCTGAAATTGCAGGATTTGCCTTGTTATCACCATATTTTTTTCTCTACAGACCAGTCTGGACATGCTTTTCCAGTCAGAGCTTCCACATTCATCTGCTGATTTACTTTCTCCCAGGAAAAAAAAAAAAAAAAAAGCAAAAAACCAGAAATCTCAGTCCTCTTAAAGTCTTCCCCAAGCAGTATCTTCTACCAAACAGAAATACAAGATAGTAAATTTGAGTGTTCCGGGGAGACATTTACTCTAAAGAAGGGAAATGTATAAGTAATCTTCAGAATTGTTTCTGATTTATTTGCATTTTTTCTAGCAGAATGAAGGACAGGACTTGCTGCTGACTTTAACCACGTAGGTGTCTGACCTGAGCTAGTCTCCTGGGCTCCTTCTACAGTCAAAGGGATGAGAGGCAGACAGCCTTCAAGAGAGGGTGATGCATTGTGGCTTCCCTAGTTACCAGTTTTAGGCAAACTCTGCACATGCTTCTTTCTCCACATTGACTTGAGAGGGAGTTGGATGTGAAATTTGAATTGGATGATGAAGTTTTGGGGAGCTGATGCTAGGAGAGATTAATTCCGCCTCTGGTTTCTGGTCTGTACAAGTCAATTATAGGTACTCTCTGCCCTTCTCTTTGAGCATCTTCTTTTCAAAGACCATACAACTGACAGTGTCAGTGTGTGTAGTGGTTTGTGATCATGTGGAGTTAAATAGAAACCAGTCACTGTATTACCATTCCTTCTTACCTCACACAAATATTTTTTATTTTAAAAAGCAGTTTAATTAACCCACCTGTCCGCTTATCTCCTATCCCGTTTGTACTCACCTGTTTCCCTATCGGTAGTCAATCTGTTTTCATGTGTGTCTACTTATATAATAATTAATCCAATTCCTTTAATTTTAGCTCAAAAAGGAACACAGTTTAACATGTTTCTCATCATGTGTTGTGTTCTGCACCTGGAGCAGTTTGGGGGTATTTTGAGGTTTAGTTTTGGGGGGGTTGCTTTGTCTGCATTGCAGTTTGCCTCCAGGCATTTACAGTGTCTGATTAAAGCCTTCCCCCTCCTGAAGGACAGCAAAAAAGCTTTGCAAGAAGGAACAAGTGAGATGTTTTTTTCTGGTTGTGGCAGGCTGAGAACAGACCACCGCACTAGAACAAAAGAAAGCAAACCAGAACCAGCAGCTATAATTACACAGTACACAGCTGGGGGTAGGACCCAGCACATCCATGTTTGTACAGTATATGTACAATTCTTTTTTTAACTCTTCCAGACATTTTTTAAAAATGAAACAATGGGTTAAATTTAGCACAGTTGTTGGGAAGCTCACTTCACGTCCTCCAAACTGGGTGCAGGGCCCCACCACCAGCGTGGTGGATGTGCAGCTACAGCTGCCTGGGCTGTCTCCTTCAAGAGAGGCCAGTCTTAGCAGGTGAAATTCATGCTCCCTGTCATTTGGACAGTGTCCAAATGTGCAGGGGGTAATCAGAGGGCTGTAATTCAGGAGACGCATTCAGGACAGTGACTATGTCTTCATAAATGACTTGGACGCAGGCCTTGAAGGAATACTAATTAAGTTTGCTGATGACACAAAATTGGGAGGAGCTGTTGACACTCTTGAGGGGCAGAGAGGCCCTGCAGAGAGATCTAGACAAATTAGAGAGCTTGGCAATCGCCAACCATATGAAGTTTAACAAGAGCAAGTACCGGATTTTACACCTGGGGCACAGCAACCCTGGTGCTGGGACAGACTGGGGAACGAGAGGCTGGACAGCAGCTCTGCAGGGAGGGACCTGGGGGTTCTGGTCAGTGGCAAGTTGAACATGAGCCAACAGCGTGCCCTGGCAGCCGTGAGGGCCAACCGTGCCCTGGGATGCACCAAGCGCTGCATTGCAGCTGGGCGAGGGAGGGGATGGTCCCGCTCTGCTCCGCGCTGGTGCAGCCTCACCTCGAGCGCTGGGTGCAGTGTTGGGCGCCACAGTACATTAAGGGTATAAAGCTACTAGAGGGTGTCCAGAGGAGGCCACGGAGCTGGTGAAGGGTTTAGAGGGGAAGCCGTATGAGGAGCAGCTAAAGTCACTTGGTTTGTTCAGCCTGGAGAAGAGGAGGCTGAGGGCAGAGCTCAGCAAGGTCTGCAGCTTCCTCACAAGGGGAGGAGGAGGAGGGGCATCTTCTCGCTGGTGACCAACGACAGAAACCGAGGGAATGGCAGGAAGGTGTGCCACGGGAGGTTTAGGTTGGATATTAGGAAAAGGATCTCCACCCAGAGGGTGGTGGAGCACAGTTCCCCTTTTATTTCCCTCCTGGGAGGGAAGAAGTATGGAAATGCACATTGTGCTGCCCATTGTTTTCAAGCTGTCTGTATGCTATGCACTTTATCTATATGTTGGTGGACCACTGTGTCTTTGGCGAGTCTTTGGTACTTCTGGGAGAACCTGAAAGAGCTGCTTGAACAAAAGCTGTCAGGTCTGTCCACTGCCTGATCAAGGAGGTCAGCATGGCAGCAGTGGAGCCACTGGCTTCTCCTTGGGATACTAGGAGCAAGCCAGGCATTGGCAATGTCACACAACGCTATCTTATCTACAGCATTCCTCTCATCAGGGGGAAAAAACCTGCATTCCAGGGAAGTCCTTCAACCCTAATCAATGTAAATAGTATTTTACTTGGGGACATCTAGTGGAAGAATAATACACTGCATATGCTACATAGCCCTTATCTGTGCTAGAGCTAGCTGGGAGGCTGGAAGTGCTCCTGCAAGTACATACAGTTTGTAATGGAAAAATCCCCACTTTCAAAATAATCCCATGAGGAGGAACAGAACAAAATGCAGTGTAATTCTCCCTAATTTAATTTTAAAAGCAATTCTACAAAATCTTGGTTTCAAACTGGTAAAGATTGAAAAAAAAAAACAAACCAAAAAAAAACCCAACAAAGTAAAAGTTTTGGCAAACCTGTCATTTGGGGGAAAATAATTCTTTTTACAGAATTGGAAGAAACTAATTTAAAAATATAAGGTGGAGAATGTTCTTACCTTTTTTTTTCAGCCTCAACTTCAGTGAGACCTCATTTGCAGATGGAAGTGATAATAAAGTAAATAAGGGAAATGATGAAATTGTTTTGGAAACAAGAGCCTACTTTTTGGCTTGCATTTGTGCAGTATTAGTAATAGGGGATGCCTGGCATGACTAGGTCTCCTTGGAATCACCAGTAACAACGGGAAAGTACAATTTTTTAAGTTGTGTCTTGTGTTGCTGTGCCCAAGTGCTCACAATGGCTGCAAGTCCCGGAGAAACCTGAGAAGCCTGAAGTTCATGCTGTTCTTTAGCAGCAAATTTGTTCAATTTCCAAATGAGCAAGTATATTTCTTGCTCTTTGCCATAAAAGCAAAGTAAGGAGGAATAATTTTACCTGACTAGAGTCGCTTAAAAGGCAAGAGAAAGGTGAAAGGCAAGAGAAAGGTGGAAGGCGAAGGAATGGTTGAAGCATGGGGTCTGTCACACGCTGCCTGACCTTGCTTCTTCAGCCCACTCAGCCCTGACACAGGCGGGGCCATATAGCAAAATCCTTTGCTTGTTTTTCAAAAAAATGTGCAAACTTCAAATGTTCCATTTTACTGTCACCATCTCTGGGATTGCCATTCTTGGATAACTCTCTTGGGAAGCTTGACTATCTCTGATAAAGTTAGAGAAGCCTTCAAGGAAAATAAATACAATAATAGCTGAGAAGCTTTTGTTCTTTTTGTGCTCCTGTGCTTTGATGTAAGCATTTGCTGGGTGTATATACCAGGTTATCTAACACCTCCTCAGTCAGTATCAGAGGTTATCTGAAGCCTGCCAGAGAAGTTGTTTCCTTTAATAGATATATTTACAGCTACAAAACAGGTAAAATGGGAGCAATTCCTGACCACATGCCTTAATGAGACATTAGGAAGTGCACTTAACCTGGGTAAATGAATGACAAAAGCCGTCCTAGCACCTTGTAGATTCTTTCTGGGACAAAATGAAGCTAGAGCAGGAACTGCTGAGGAAGTTGCAGCAAGGCAGAGCTATTCTGTAACCACAGGGAGATCTGAGGACTGGTTAACCAAAGCAGAGTTTAGCAAAGGTCAGAGATCTCAGCTTGTGGATGGATTGTGGATCCAACAATTCTTACATTGGCTCTGAGGTAGGAGTAGTTGATCTAATAATTATTATTTTCCATCTTGAGCTTGTAGGAGGCTGACTCCTTCCAACTTTTATTTTTCTCCTTTTGGCATAATGAGGTGGATAAAAAACATGAATGTTCTCTATCAGAATCCTTTCTTGACACTCTCACATGCTCCTAAGTATGTCATCAGTTGCACTCAGAGTATTAAGTCCCTGCTGCCAATACACGAGCAAAGGTTTCGGAAAGAGTTGAATTGGAAAAGAGGTGGGATCAGACTCGCCCACATAATTTTCTTTTGTGCCAGTGCTAACAGACGTTTCGAGTTAAAGTAAGAAACAGCCAGGAAAAATGTGCAGATGCTTAATTCTCTGCAGGATTTATAATATTATACGGTAAGCGTTTGCACCCTATACAATAAAACCAAGTTGGCTTTACTACATATAAAAGAAACAAAACAAAAAATCACAAGTTTGACAGCAATTAGGGTGAATAGACATTTATTTTATCCTTTTACTAGCAGGACCAATTGTGATTTTATGCTCTGAAAAAGCTCATTTTAAAGTTTTATGTCTGAAGTGGCCTTGCCAAATCTAGCTTAATATTGTTACATTAAATGGATGGTAAAATGTGTTCTTAAAACCCTCCATCCTGTAAAGGACCTGGAACCAGGGAACTACTGCTAATGAGAGTCAGGTCCTGAAACGCAGCCCTTATACATGTTTGCTAGCAACCCAACTGAAGGTGTTTGCCAGTCCCTCCCAGTACGTATCGTCCTTGCTTTCAGAGTACATATACCATCCAAGCTCCTGTTGATTTCCAGCCACCCAGACCACTGGCCAATCCACAGCCACAGCAGGAAACCCAAACTGCCTGGAGCTGTGCTGGCACCATGAAAAATTTTAAAGATATCTTCCACATCTTCAGAAGTGGACCTCTCCCTTCCTACACCCCCAACCCTCCTTTTTGTCATCTCTTCTGGCTTTAAGAAGAAATCCTGAAACTATTGGTTAGAACCAGCTTCACAAGGGTTAGAGAAATTCTGGTAACATTTTCTTATTTTCTTTGCACACCAAAAACGTTTATCATTGTGTAAGATGTCTCCAAGTAGGTAGGAGCCTAAAGTATGTGCTGCTTGGATGACTCCTATCCTTACTGGTCACATTACCCTCACAGAAGCCAATATAATCAGGTGATTCAGCCCTCACAGCACCCCTCCTTTATGTGTGCCTCCAAATATTTTCTTTCTTCTCTTTTTGAATGGTGACAAAACATATGAATATTGTTCACCAGCAACTGTGGTTGATATTCACACATGCACATGCTGTTCACTGTGCCACCAGTCCAAAGACAGTAGAAGAAGCTGTAGAAAGAGCTGAACTGGAAAGGAAGTGTCATAATTATCCCTGTTCTAAGCACAAGAAACTGAGAGACAGGATTGATTAGGTAACATGGCTTACTCCAGATAAAATGCCCCTCCTTGTGCACAGGGCCCCTCAAACTGGTTAAGCAGTTCTCCAGGTTTGTGTGTTGGATGCCAATTACTAGTGCTGCCCTAACACCCTGCGAAGTTCAGCAGACTCATGAAGGGTGTGGAGAGCTTCCCATGCACACCCAGCATGTTCACTTCCCTCCCCAGATGAGACCAGGAAATAACAATGCATGAAGCTAAGAGTAGATAATTACAGGGTAAAAACTGTCCAAAATGAAGGTTAGCTATTGCCTGAAGGTAACATGTGAACGCTGCAGATACTGAAAGTTGCCACAGAAAAACTTCCAACTGCCACTGCGCTATTTCCAGTAGAGCAGGTCTCCAGGCAAAGTTCACCATGTTGTTCCTGAACATGAAGCTGGCTCCCTGGAGAACTGGGTTCAGTTCTGGGTATTATTTGTACAAGACTACTTAACTCATCCAATTCTCTAGTCTTACTCAATAAAAGGCTGCAATGTCAGGGTTGTGCAAGGAGAACAAAGCCAAACAAAAGTTATGTAAAGCAGGGCTGGAGATGTACTGCTTACTGTTATAAGTTGTCCAAGAGCCTGCTGCTGAGTGTTACTTTATCAGGAGTGAGCACTGGATTTGGAAAGATAGCTCACAAGTTGATGTTGTGCAGCTGACTAGGCCAGGAACTGATATTAGATGATATGTTCTGTAATCTGGTTTTGCTAATAATAATAAAGATATATAAATAATAATAAATATATATAATATATAACATAATAAAGATAAGGCCACAAAAAATATATAGTTTAAATTCTTTGGACTTACCCATCAAACCCTGAGATTTTTACAAATATTCCAGCCTACATCCTTCCTTTTCATGAAGGAGTTAATTATCAAGTTGAAAAGGAGCAAGAGGATTTGTGTATCTCCCTGCAGTGGTAGGACTGGTGTGGCATTTTCCTACAGCAATCCCTCTTCCTTCTGTCGCTTGCTGCTAGAGCTGAGTTAGGCCACAGTTTGATGAACCTGCCTCAGAGAGATGCTGATCCTAAAAAACGAACACATCTTTCAAGAGATGCCTGCATGACTGACAATGTAACACACCAATATATCACTATTTTCTAAAACAGCTCTGCCTTTTTGCTTAGGAGACATTATTCAGCAACACGGGAAGTTTAGTATCTTAAAATTCCTTTAATTAGAATACAAAAAGTTATTTCTGACCAGATTGGCTAGCCTTTTCTTTCTTTAGATTCTTGCTGGAAGCTTTTCTAGCTTTCCTAGGGTGGTGATTTCCATTCTCTTTGTTCAATGGCACTTATTAAACAATTCTTTTTGACAGACTTAAATGCAAACAGCAAGACTGCAGTAACTGGGAAATTAAAAATATATTGCTAATACAATGCCAAAGGCGCTTTTTATTCCCATGAATGGTTTGACAGCATTTGCGTTTTAAAATGTAACTGTGCTTTAAACAAATCAAGTTTAATACTGACTTGTATCATAAAATTCTGGTCAATCATTTAGTGAAAGGTCTTAAATGTGTATTTAAATTCAATATTTATAACTTTTTTTGTTCTAAAAAAATAATATTCCTATCTTGTTTATTGGAAGTTAAAGGCAGTCATTAATGTGGATAGGTACCCACATGTTTCTTAGATGGAATTAAAACATCTGTTAGAAAATGGGACTCCTGTTTGCTTGATGTTGGTTACTCCAGGAGACAGATAGCTGATGCAGTGCACTGGGGCCCATTCACCAGGTACATCATTTCTTCCCTGACTGTTTTCTAGAGTATAGGGTGAGCTACATTCCCCCTCACTGCTGAATTTAAGTAGAGCTTGTGCCCAGCGAGCAAATAGGGCAGCTAGCAACAAATTTGCCCTCAAGGCTGCTTCTGGTAACTGCCTAGGCACAGACCTTGGCCTAAAGTGGCATTCACTTGGTGATGCTGCAAGTCACTCCACAGGAGACAAAGTCACGCTCTGACACTGAGACTTTGAAAACTGAAATTAACTCCGTGAAAATTAAATGGGAATGAAGTGCAGTGCACAGTCTGTTTTACCACTCCATCATGGTCCAACTGTAGATTTCCATACAATTAATCATCTTTTTTTAGTCCATAAGCACATTTAGCTGTCCCTTTTACCACTGACACGTGTCTTTGTTTTTAAACATAATTTTCTATTTGAAAACTTAGCCGTCAACTTTCCCAGGGGAACGCAGGATGGTTGGGCAAGAGGCAATGGCCTAGGATGGCAATGCCTTTCTGCCAGCGTAGGTGGCAACGCGGGAAGTAGTGCCTTGGGAGAGTTGTGCAATGGTTCTGTTCCAGGCAGCTCGGCTGGTGCATTGTGGGCATTGGAGCGAGGCCAGTTTTCTAGCCTGCCAACTTCAGGAATAAAATTTCTGACGTGCGGGAAAGAGAAAGCAGCCCGGATGATTCAGTGGTATTTCTAAGGCTAATGAGGGAATCCGCTTTCTGCAGGTACAATTAACAGGAAAGAAAATAAGTATTAGCCAGTCTGCACTGGAATGGCTTTCTTTTTCTCACACCTTTGTGACAATCCTTGAACTAAACACCTGTGTGGTGGTAAGGAGCCAATTTTTAAAGGTCTCCACCCAGAACACTTTTTCTGGAGGGATCGAAGGGCACATTTGGGGATTACAGTTGAAAGAGGGCATCGAGTTTAGATCTGATGGCTATTTGCAGATGTTATCAGATTGTA
>VZTV01007930.1:0-30484 GCA_013400875.1 Anhinga rufa
CTTGGAAGCAAAGTAACTGTAGGTTGAAAAATTAGTGGAGAAATTGATGAAAGAAAAATCCACTGAAAGATATTAAATACCAAGATATGAGTTCTCAACCAGGAAGAATAAATATGGTAAACTGGTATTTTGAGAAGGCATCACTGTAAGNGCATCACTGTAAGCTTCACTCAGCCTTTGCTGTTGACAACAGCCAGAAGCAGGGTGCTGGGATAGCTGGCTCTGTGGTCTGACCTTTGCTGCCATTTTTATGTTCTTCTAACTTTGTAGTCTTAGTTTTAGTATTCTTTTTGTGTCCAAAAACAGATCAGTTTTACTGCCTTGTCTTGAGTATATGTGGATATCCAAAGCACTAGATTCTCCCTAGTATCCTACAGTCTCTCACGTTTATATTTTAATATCACTAGACACATGTCAATGCAAAGTCCTTCTGAAAAAGCTGCAATTAGACCTCACAAACGTTATGCATTGCTTCTGGTGTGACATGGTTTCATCTCAAAAGTCTAAATCACTGGCACTTTGAAAGACATTCTGCGGAACAATAATGTACCAACCTTGTGAGTCATTCCTGTGAACAGGGACCTTTACAAAGAATTAAAAATGGAAAAGAATTCATAGTATGAAAACACTGTCTCTAATGCACTCTTTCAATCTGTTCTGTTGGAGAAATTTGTGAAGAGCGCTTTACACACTGATAGAGCTAATAGAGTAGGAGGTGGAACACTAATTACAGTACAAAGCAGTACTTAAAACCCCTTGGCAATACTTAGCTACAATAATGTACCCGATAGAGTTTTTCTAAGCTTCAGCATTTCAACCTGGGGTTCAGCCTCTCAGTTTTTACTCGGAACAGCTTCAAGCAAAGAACCCATTGACGTCAGTGGGAGTTGTGCCTAAATAAGAACAGCAGATTCTGGCCCCTGAATTGTAACTCTTTGTGTAACATAGTTTTCCTGCTAGTTGGGACATGCGCTTATATACCACTTTATGGAAGATTTTAATTTTTCAAGCTTGCAGTGGGACAATGAAAACTGACTAACCTTCCTCATAAACTTAATGGAGCCCTGGGGGCATCTGGGGGGGATAGCTGTAAGAGCATTCACTGCTTTCCATTTGAATGTTACATTATTTCTTGAATTTAACTGAACTGAATTCAAGACACTGTCCCTTCGCTTTTATAATTATTGGGGGGACATAAATTCAGCGACATGTGCTTGGTCCTGTTTTCTCCAAAGCAGTGAATTTACAGCACACACATGCTCTGAGGCAATTATTCTCTTATCGTTTCTGGTATCTAAACTTTTTTCCTGATAAATCTAACTCATATAGATTGACAGTTCAAACAATGTGTTTTCTGGGTCTCAGGAGGAACCGTATGGCTCACTTTTGGTTTAGTAACTTACAGAGATTAGGTTTTGCATAATGTAAATCTGAGGCGGGTGATACTTTGTCTGTAATGCTGTGAATGCAATTAGTGAGATAAATACAGAGCTAAACTCATTTTCTCTGAAAAGAGGCAATCTGATTGCTATGCAAAAAGCACCTTTATTTGCAACACTGGTGGTTCATAATGTGGTTAGCAATGCACAGAGTGGCATTTTGATTTGCAGCTTTAAAGAATTCTGGAATGAATAAAACATGGAATTAATTGCCAGAGAAGAAACTCTGCCAGACTAGATGAGATCTACTGTGCTGAATAAAAGCTATAACCTATGACAGGCTCTGTTCCACTCCCAAAGGAAATGATGTCAATACCAGAAAAGGTTAAATAGCACTTCAAATAATTTGCAGTGCCAGAAGTCCTTCCTCTTCAGTTGTAGGTTGAGGGTAAACACATATTCATGTGTCCTATCATCCCACAGCAGGTATGATTAGAACAGAGCTATGAAAAATATCAAACTCCATGCTTTGTATTAATAAATTTGAATCAGTGGCACAGTTGATTTTTAAGTAGGAAAAGCTGTTAAATAGGGAGGGAGAAGAGGCAAATTTGGATGTTTTGATACATGGGGGATCCTAAGTCCATATGTGGAGTTGTATTATAAAATGTTCTAAGTAGTACCTGCAAAACCCTGCTGAAATCAAGGAACACTCAGCATGCTCATGAGAAATGTCCCAGTATCAGTTTAGGAATCCCAGTTTATGCATGAGTGTTTGAAAAGGCTGGAAGACTCTGGTTGTGGATCTCCATCCAAGTAGCTGTTGCTGAAGTGAGCTTCCTCTGTCAATAGATGGGTTTATAGAGGAAATTTAATGAATCAGTTCTGTGTCATGGTGGAAGCCCAGAAAAACAAATATACTAGTGAATATTATTTGGGTTCCATTATTTTTTAAAGAGCTATTAAATTCATCTGAGGTTTATTGTGGACTTGCCTAGAGCTGGTACGTATAGATGAATACAGACCGACAGTTTTACATTTCTTTACTTATGAGCAAGTAAACTTTGGTTGTTTTTATTCCCATTGTTCTTTTATAGTTTGAGTCCACTCGAACACCCCATAAAAGTGAAATCCAGGAAAGAAACACGTATGGAATAAAATAGGGGAAAAAATGCAGACAAATCTTTTTAAACAATAACCAACAAGTTTTAAGCACTGGGAAAAGTGGTCAGTAGAGATGTATGAGAAGATGCTAACTCCATTGTCTGTCCTTGTTGTACTGTTTACAAGAAAAAAAAAAAAGCTAAGAAGTTGCATGAAGGCATGTTATGGTCTGAAAGAAATTTGCAGAATTTCTGTGGAAATTTTTGTCACTGCTGCAGCCCATGGGGTAACCAGCAGCACAGGTTCCTCACCTTATCCGAATGATGTTGGAAGCCTGCGCTGTGTTTTGGAAAGGTGAAAATGACCTTGAAGCTGCACATTGTTGTCTTCTGACAGTCCTGTATTGGTGGTCATTTCTTGACAAATGCAACCATGCGGAGGAGGATCTATTAAAATAAATAATCTAAGAAAATGCCAGTCCCCCCATTTATCCTCATTTTTCCAGTGGTTTATTTTTGTTGCCTGGTGGTATGTCTTTCAGGTTCACTAGGGGAAGGAAAGAGAACAGAAACTTTTGTGGGTTCTCACAGACTTCACTGACTGCAAACAGGTAGCTCATGTAACAAGCCTAAAGGAGTATCCAGTGTCAGTGCTCACACACTTGTTGTGTTCTTAAAGAATGACAGCTAGACCAGCACAGCAGCAGAACCACAATGTATTTATGGGGCTTTTGCTCTGGGGGAAATTAATAGCCAGTCAAAGGAAAAGGAGCAATATCTTTCTTTTTTTTCCCAGACTTTTACACAAAATAAACACACACACACACACACACACACAGAGTCTCCTACAAATCTAGATTTGTAAAATTTAATATCCCAATATGCTTTCTAAAAGCCCATAAAAGTACTGTGTATATATGTCTAGTGTACTATGGTATAGAAGAGGAGAAAGATTATTTTACACCGCTTGCTCTAGTGAATGGTGCAGAGAACTCTCACGGAAAAACACAATCCTTCTGGAGGCTGTGACAGGAGGGAATCTTACTGATGTGGAGGGTGAGAATATGAACTCAGTTGCAGCTTAATTCTTTGGTTTGTAACCTGAATGATAATAGCAGTGGAAGGAGGAGATGGAAAGAATTTTAAAGAAAGGAGTGCATGACCAAAGCCTTTTTTGCAAGATGTGTGTAGATTTCTTGAATTCCTGTTTGTTTCTATGTAAATTATGAATTAAAGGTAGAAAGCTTGGAGGAATCACGGGAGCATCTAGCGGAAGAAGAGATAAGCAGAATATTTAGCTAAACAGTCTTGGAAGGAATAAAGCACTCATGCCAAAGCAATTTTGATATCAATATTTGTCACACTTTTATTGGTATATTTTAGCCAGATGTTTTTCTGCAGATCTGTGAATACCAGTGAGATGAAGAATCTTTAAAGAAAAGAGAGAGAGAGACAAGCTAGAGTTTTTTAATGAGAACTGAATATCCATACCCCGGATATTCAGGGCTGTGTCTGCAGTATAATTAACTAGAATTTGAACTCTTTCACATGTAAATTAAGTCATTGAGAGTGCTGCCAGCCGTAATCTTTTTTTGCTTTGTTTATGGGACTTTGCAGATTTACAGGCTACCTTTTTAATTGAAAATTCTTAAAATATATATTTTTCATCTTTTCTGTCATTTCAGGGTTTCACTGCTGTCACGTTATGTTATATGATGCAAATCATACCATGGTCAATTTAATTTGAGGCTAATGAACATGCCTTTTTAGACTTCTCTGAGGAAAGCAGTTAATAGAAGGACTGTCAAAAAAACTGTCTTATTTTCAGATTTCTAGGCTCAAGAGTATTTCCCCAATATAAGGGTATTGATTCTCTGTATCTGACCTATTTCGGTTGTAACAAATAAATGAAATGTATTTGTTTATGAAAAACTTCCGCTGCTACCAGAACAGACATGAAAGATTTTCACATATTAAGATCTCACTGAATCATGAAACCTAGATATAAGCCTACTATTACATTTTAGGTCAGAGTGTTGTGGACCAAATTTTCAGCTGTGGCCACCACATGTATGATTATTTGTCCGTGGAAGTATTCAGTTTACATCCGTAAGTCTAGAGACTAGCTTGTGTCTGTTTAATATTTTTCTTGCTGTATGTAATCCTCACATTTTCCACTTACCTTATTAATCTCTGTGCAGGTGGCATCCTGATGCAGCAGTATGGGTATTGTATTACTTAACATTTTAATAGCTTTTCTGCTGTTGAAAGAGGGTTTGTCATAATGGTGTAAAGAATCTTTGTATATATTTACTGGTGTTCATGGTAGGGATTGTGCAAGTATCATATTTTAATTAAAGAAGCAAAAATGAAAAGCCCAACTCTTTAAGCCCTGTACTTATACCGGTTCCAAAACTGGGTTAGCCAAGCATAAAAAAGACCAGGAGGGGAAAAAAAAAAAAATATTCAGCTTCAGTAATACTGCAGTGGATTCATGAGATTTTCATTGAATTTAAACTGACCCAGTGGCTCTCTAGCTTGTGGTATCCTAGTCAAATAGGGCCAGAAGAGACACTGAGAGATCATCAGAACATTTCCTGAGTTCCAAACCAGGAACAACTGTCCTTTGCAAGATGTTTGCTTGACCTGTACTTAACAACCATCACAATGTCCACTTAGTGTTCTGTCCCATTGATTCATTTTGCTTACTGTTAGAATAGTCCTGTCCACTCCCTACACAGATTTAAAAGCTGTTACCATGTTTCCCCTTGTCTGTAAGGTTGAAGATGATTCAATTCAGTCTCTTCTTTAGGTCGTGTGTTCTGGTCATTCTTGTTCTCCTCTCCATTCTCTCCAGAATGTTCATGTGTTTCTTGATATCTTGTGGGCTAATTTGACGTTGCCCTCCAGCTGAGGTCTTAGCAGTGCTAAGAGAAGTGTCAATCTGCTCGAGGGTAGGAAGGCTCTACAGAGGGACCTGGACAGGCTGGATCGATGGGCCGAAGCCAACTGTATTTGGTTTAACAAGGCCAAGTGCCAGGTCCTGCACTTGGGTCACACCAACCCCAGGCAACGCTCCAGGTTTGGGGAAGAGTGGCTGGAAAGCTGCCCGGCGGAGAAGGGCCTGGGGGTGCTGGCTGACAGCGGCTGAGCATGAGCCAGCAGTGTGCCCAGGTGGCCAAGGGGGCCAGCAGCATCCTGGCTTGTGTCAGGAGTGGTGTGGCCAGTAGGAGCAGGGCCGGGATGGTGCCCCTGTGCTCGGCACTGGTGAGGCCGCATCGGTTTTGGGCCCCTCAGTACAAGAAGGACATTGAGGCGCTGGAGCATGTCCAGAGAAAGGCAATGAATCACAGAACTGCAGAATGGCAGGGGTTGGAAGGGACCTCTGGAGCTCCCCCCATCCAGCCCCCTGCGTGAGCAGCACCCCCAGAGCAGGGGCACAGGACCGCGTCCAGGCGGGGTGGGAATGGCTCCAGGGAAGGAGACTCCACAGCCTCTCTGGGCAGCCTGGGCCGCTGCTCTGGCACCTGCACAGCAAAGGAGTTGTTTTTTCATATTTAAATGGAACTTCCCGTGTTCCAGCTTGTGCCCGTTGCCCCTTGTCCTGTCATCGCGCACCACTGAAAAGAGTCTGGCCCCATCCTCCTGACACCCGCCCTTCAGATACTGATAAGCACTGAGGAGATCCCCCTCAGCCTTCTCTTCTCCAGGCTGAACAAGCCCAGGTCTCTCAGCCTTTCCTCATCAGGGAGATGCTCCAGTCCCCTGAGCATCTTGGTAGCTCTCCACTGGCCTTGCTCCAGCAGCTCCCTGTCCTTCTTGAACTGGGGAGCCCAAAACTGAACACGAAGCTGGTGATGGGTCTGGAGAGCAGGTCTTATGAGGAGAGGATGAGGGAACTGGGGTTGTTTAGCCTGGAGAAGAGGAGTCTGAGGGGAGACTTTATCGCTTTCTACAACTACCTGAAAGGAGGTTGTAGCGAGGTGGGTGATGGTCTCTTCTCCCACATTATTAGCCATAGAATGAGAGGAAATGGATTCAAGCTTTGTCAGGGGAGGTTTAGATTGGATATTAGGAAAAATTTCTTTACTGAAGTGGTCAGGCATTGGAGCAGGCTGCCCAGAGAGGTGCTGGAGTCACCATCCCTGGAGGTATTTAAAAAACGTGTAGATGTGGCACTTCAGGGCATGGTTTAGGAGGCATGGTGGTGGTGTGTTGATGGTTGGACTTGATGATCCTCTAGGTCTTTTCCAACCTTAATGATTCTATAATTCGATTCCATGATTCTAAATAGCCCAGAATAATTATTTTGCCTGATTTGCAGGTAGTATTAGTCTTTAAGCAACCCAGTACTAAGGTCACACATTTTGCAAAAGCTGATCTGATCTCATAAGGTGTGTAGTACACTTGCCAGCTCACCTTGTATCTGCTCTAGCTGGTGGACCTTATGGCCAGGCAGCCACTTTTCTCCTTCAAACTTGTTTTGATTTTTTGTCAAAAGGTTAATTCTGAAAAGCTAAAGAGTGAAAATTTCCTAGTCTTCAGGATTTGCAGGATGTATCAATACACAGCTTAACACTATCATCTGAAGAATGCCAGAGTGAATAAGAAAAAATTGATGTTTCTATAAACTGAGAATGTGATATTTCTAGTGCTATATATATTAAACTGCCATAGGGAATTTTTCTTTAGTTCTGACAATTGAACAAGACCATTAAGAACAAGTCAAAAGCTATTTTGTTTTCAGCCATTCAAACCTGCCCAGTTTAGACACATTCCTTGTTTGCTTTGTGCCTGTTTGAAACCGCTTTGTTCTACATCTGTACGGTCATCTCAATTAAATTTTAATGTGAAAGCCTGCTTCATAGAGCCTGGTGAACTAACATTCAGGGATAAGGTCACCATCTGCTCATACAGTCAAAGCTTTGTGCTTAGAATTGCTTTTTACATTGACAGTGACAGGCCCTGAATGGCTCTTGTGAAGGGTCAAATAAAAACAGGAAACCAACAGAAGGCAGCTTTCAATTGCACAGAAACCTGTTGCATAACTTCTTAGTGATTAGTACAGGCAACCCAATTTTTGTTTAAGGTAGAACCTTTTCAACCATCTGTACATTGATTCCAAGTCTCAAATTTATCCTTGTTGTCAATCCATTGACTTCCCTGAAATTACACCAGGGATGCTTTTGGCTTTTGGTTTGCTTTCAGCGTTCTCTCAGCTCACTCATTTACATCTCACTCATGTTCTGCATTGTTCTTTTGCTCAGCTCAACACTGTTTTCTTGTACTGAAGATGAGACTGATTCTCATGGTAACCCAGACCTTCCTAATGTGGGAACACGGATTGTACAAAACTAACACCAACCATCTGCAGTGAAATTTCAAACTTGTTGCACCAGAATTAATTAAAATTATGTGGCATTGAGGATAGAATAACAGGATACAGAAAGCAAAGCTATGATTTGTGATCAAAGTCATACTAGAGCCCCAGTCTTCATCTGGAAAAAGTCCACCTACAGTCTTAATACTTCTTCATCAGTAAACATGAGTTAGGTCAATGGTAACTTATGTTGGAGTGTGAAGCAGCAGAATCCCACCTGGAACCAGAACTGCATGGATCCTCTCTGTCTCCCTCTCATACAGACAGGTGAGGAAAATCTATCTTTTGTTTGTTTTGGTTTTTTTAAATATTGAAGCCAGTGTTGCAATATGGTTAGTGAGGGCATGAAAACCTCTCTTTTTACAAAGGATTTCATATTCTGTATTGATTTGTCAGAAGGCAAGCATTGACATGGAAGCCATGTTCTAATGAAGGCTTTATATTTCTCTGTCTTTTGCATTTCATTTTGGAGTATCTTTTTCTTTTACAGAGCTAATCATATTTGAAGCAGTACATCGTGCAAATTAAATGTATTACCTATTGCCCACTGATTTCTTCTCATTCTATTTTTAGAATGGTCTACTTGTTATTATTAGGTTGAATATCAGACCAAGAAGTAGAGCAGTTATTGCATATCTATATGATCTAAGAAGCAAAGAAAAATAGGAAAAATTATCTCCTAAACCCTAATAAAATGGATGTAGAAACGTTGTTGATACTATTGCAAAATTCAGGCTTTCTTCCTTGAAATGTTAGGAAACGTTTCTTTACCGAGAGGGTGGTCAAACACTGTAACAGGCTTCCTAGAGAGATGGTTGATACCCCAAGCCTGTCAATGTTTAAAAGGGATTTGGACAATGCCCTTAATAACATGCTTTAACTTGGTCAGCCCTGAATTGGTCAGGCAGTTGGACTAGATGGTCGTTGTAGGGACATCCCTTCCAACTGGAACTATTTTATTCTAAATTTCAGGAGGAAATCACATGAAGAAACTTGATCATTTTTTGAAAGTGATAGTATTTTCTCACAGCAGTTTCTCATTGCTATGCATAGCACAACACTCCAAGTGTCCCTGTAATTAGGTGTGACAGTAATTTCATGTATAGAATTATTACCAGATACAGAATCATGCATGTAGAACTGTTTCTCCCTCTATACTGTGAAAGAAAGGAAGGTCCTTTGGAATTTCTTTAAAACTTGTGGTTTCTAAATCATGTGTTAAGTTCCAGTGTAACAGAAATTAATGTGTACAGGTGTGTGTCATGTTGCAGTTGTTGAACATAAATCTGATTGTGGGATATACGTACATATACCTGTCTGCATCTGATTTGATTTCTATATGAAGAGGATTATGTCTTTTGGTGCTGAGAATTAATACAAATCTAAGTAAATGGATTTGGACAGACTGAAACCAGCTGAGAATGTGACCCAGTGAAAGGACTGAAAATATAACCACCTTTCTGGGAGAGCCCAGTTTTTCATTTAGGAATCTGTTTCTTGAATTTTTCACAGATAAATTACATTTGAACAGCTTAATGTATTTATTATATTCACATACTCAAAGACTGTGGTTATTTTGTTAGAGCTGAGTTTTTTGGGCTGTTATAGGCAGTAAAGTTGAAGCTGAGCAGATGGATAGTACTGTGGAGCCAAGTCAAAACCAAAAAACCGTGAAGTCAATGAAATAAAAACTGCAATAAACAAGCTGAGAGAGGAATGCGAGCTAGAAAGAGCATTTGAAGAAAACAACAGGGAGAACATTTTCTATGCTTACCTTGAGAGCACAGAGAAATGATGGGCAAGCAATGCCACAGTCAGGATTATCTGCATGCCCTCAGCTCTTTCCGCATCATGGAAAGTCAGTGACCCGCAGGGTTTCCAGAGATGGTTGTCACTGTGCTCTCAAATTGCCCTTGCAATTCCTTCCTTCCCCCTCTTTTCTAAAATCCTCTAAGCAAGGCAATCCTATTCTCATCTGTTTGTTCTCACATGTGAATCTCATTACTCCTTTAGGCAGCACTTCACTCTTCTCAAAACCATTTTTTCTTCTTGTATCCTTTTTTAAGGTTGTGGGACCATACCTGACCACAGCACTCCAGATGAGAGTATACCACTTACTGATAGAGACATTTGGTTTGGGGATTATTGTTCAATCAATTCCTAATGCTTTTCTAAACACCTCTGATCTTTCTGATGGATTATCTGTGTCAAACAGAAGTTTTTCATTGAACTGTCCACAGTGGCATATGGAACTTTCTCCTGAGTGGTAAAAGTTAATTTAGTGCTCTTGAGTGCACATTGGTTGTATTATATGTAATTGCTTTCTGCAAAGAAATTGATTTGAAATGCAGGACAAAATGGGTTTTTGAGCTTGTTACTCTATGAACTACCCCAAAAAGTTATTGGAATAATTTAAATCATTCATTGCCACAAACAAGCCATATTATACGTGACCC
This sequence comes from Anhinga rufa, assembly GCA_013400875.1. Classification (NCBI taxonomy): domain Eukaryota; kingdom Metazoa; phylum Chordata; class Aves; order Suliformes; family Anhingidae; genus Anhinga; species Anhinga rufa. The sequence continues at coordinate 10,319 of VZTV01007930.1, forward strand.
CTTTCCAATGATAGGCAATGTCCCAAAAATTAACCTTAAAAAATTTTATAATGTAGTTTTCTAGTCAGAGATCACATCAACCTCAGGAAGAAATAGAAAAAAAAAAGGAGGCTTGTTCTTGTACTTTATGATAAAATTCAAAACCTTAGGATGAGATTTCATCTCAGAGAAATGTTTTCTTTGTCTATACAGTTATGTAAATACACATATAAAACTGTTTTAAACAGAAGACTAAGCTGAAGCCCAATTTCTAATTGCTGTAGAATGTTATGTGTTTTTAAAATAGCCAGGCAGTTCCATCATTGCCATCATCCCCTGCCCCTGCTTATGAAGAGTGACCATGTCATGCAGTGTTTCTCCACAGAGCTAGCCAGTCATGGCTATACGCTTTATACTCTTCCTTCTTTATCCTGTCTCCACCAGTAAATGCTTCAAGTTTCCTTATTGAAGACCAAATGAATTCCTGTCCTATATGGACTTAGTGTCTTCTGAAAATTATTTATGTCAGAAGCACTATGTTCGGAAATTGAAGCCAAGAGAGATCAGATTTATAGTCTAGGCACTGAAGCCCATATCTGTTTAAGCACCTGTATTGCTATTTTATTAATATACTCTTGTCCTCATTTTTTTCTCTTTACTCTTTCATTAGGTACACTTTCCCCTCAGCAGCCCAATGACACAACTATGTTTCAATTCTAGATTAAGTGCCTTCCACAAAATTAACTTTTTAGTAGTCTTCTGATGCATAGCTTAACTTGTGTATCTCTGAATGCCATGAACATTATTTTGCAGCTGACATTAACATTATGAGTCTATTGTACCTAGACACTGAGAGCTTCTTCTAATGAATGATCTAGAGAAGCCTGAGTCACTATTTAGGCTTAATTGCTTCAGGTGGAAGTTATTCAGCAGCTCTTCAGTGACATTTTTAATTAAGTGCCAAGGAGCATGCACGTGTCCCCTGGTGCCAGGTTTAAATTTTCTGTATCAGAGGGTTCTTCCCACTCTTCTACCCCACAGACCATGAGAACATTAATGCTGTTGGTTAATACATCTTCATTTTAATATAATGTATTTAATAGTTTCAGGCATTGGTTCTTAATTAAGGAAGAATTCAAAATAAGATGAGGAAAAAATAACTTGTTTTTCTCCTAATTAAAAATACTTCCACATGAGAGAAACTCTCAGCAAATTCCATCTGGATAACTCAAAGACAGAGAAAATATGCCAAGAAAAAATTTTTTTGAAGGAAGTTCTATTATAAACACCGTAAAAGCATGAAATACATAGCACTAAAATTAATGTGGATGAGAGGATGGAAAGCTAGGAAAATACAAAGCAGCAAGGATCTAGAATGCCATGCAAATTGGGAGTGTAGGAGATATTGAGAAAGTAGAAGGCAGGTAAACTGTGGAGGATGGGTAGTACTGCAAGCCATCTGATTACAGTGCGGTAACTGTTAGTCACATTATCTATCCCAGTAATGATTCTCCATCATTACTCTAGTGGAGACCCAAGTGGCTACGTGGTAAAGTATCCCCAGAGAAAGGAAAACCAAGGAACCAACCAAATCTAAACACCATCATCTAGAGTTATTAAATCTCTCTGGAATATCAGCCATCAAGATAATTTCTTACAAGAAAGCCAACTTAAGAAAGATAGATTCAAAATGCCAAACACAAAAATCTGCAAATTAATATTGTTGTCACTATGCATATTAAATAGCTCTCTCTGTTTTCAGTGAAGAAAACTTGGTAAGTATTGTCAGTTAATGAAAACACTACTTGGGATTAACCCACACAGAACTTAGTGTTTTGTAGATAGCCAACATTAGATGATTGTGGATGTGTGTGCGCAGGGAGAGAAAGAGTTTCCAAGTAGCAAATTATTTGCTACAGCTACCCAGAAAAAAGTACATGGTTAAAAAAGGTGTACCATAGGCATAGCGTGTGTAATACGGCTTTTTTTCCTGCAATGTTTACACTGGAATTGAGCTGTATTATGCATTTGATTCTCTTACAGACACAGCAAGAAACTCGGTTGAGTAGTTGCACGGGCATGTAAAGAGGGCTCTAGGCCTTAAGACACACTCATTTTATCCAAATATCATATTAAACAGTCATATAGTGAAAGTTAGAATCTCTTCAGTGTTCTCAGTCCACAGATAAAACAGTGTAAAAGAAGAATCGTAAGCCTTTTGATTTCTCTGTAGAGCTGTTTAAGTTGCTTATACCTGTCCTGTAAGAGAGAGGAGCAACCATCTCCTTCCACAGAATTGTGCCTCTTGGCCTTGCCTGTGAGTATGGTAGATGTGAAATATTTGCAACCAAATACCTATGAGTGACTGACACATAAGCAAGGCAAGGATGCAAGTCATTGCAGTATGTGTGTTCTACTGCAGTTATATATATACGAGCCCTTATTTGCATACTTTGTTAGTCTAAAAATCTGTTAACCTGTAGCAGTGCTACCTGATTTCAGTCTTCCCACATCCTCCTTATTTTCAAAATACCAAATTGCATACCAGTGCAGTATTTTGCTGTTGTAGATTTTATTATGTATAAAGATTTTCTGTGTTAAGAGTATAATTGAATACTATGTCAGTGCATCTTGTAGTGAATGGCAACTTGAAGACAGGTCTCCTGGATTTTATATTAGTGGTCTGCAATGTATGTGAAATATGGTAGATGAGGAAATTATCACTTGGCATAATCATGGAAAGCTCCTTGGTTTGTCTCCTAGTAAAAAGCCACTGCAGTTTCGAAATACAATTAAGCTATTGGTATGGTAATCGCCTCGAATTTATAATATGATATGACATGAAGTAATAACTGTCATGAACTCCCTGGGGCTCCAGATGTGCAAATACATTGCCTGGCTATCTCCTTTCAGATTTCCTTGGTTAAATTGGTAAATGACACTGGAAGGCCTAACTAAGAAAACATCATAGAGCAATTTGCTCTACAGTTTAGGTGTGAAAGTTTTGAATAATATATGTTGTATATGAGTTTCTCTGGATATTTACATATCAGAATATTTTCATATTCTCTATTAAGGAGTTTAAATACAATCAATGGAGAATAGCTACAGACCAAGATTAAAATTATGCCAGCGTGTCTCACTGACGATAATGTGTTTTAAGGTTTTTTGTTCCAGCAAATATTTAGCATTACTAGAAAGTTTCAGTTGTAGGCAGGATTATTGACCTGAATATCAATCCTTGTGCCTTTGAATTACTACTTTATGCCTACAAGACCCTTCTTTTCTTTCCACCTATGTGAAACACTTCAAAAGGTGGGATAATCCTATTCCTGTATCTCCTGTGAAACTATTCTGTTTATCCATCTCGTCTGTTGTGTCTTGAAAAAATCATATTTGCAGAGAATCGGTATCTCCTCATGCTCTCTCTCATGCACAATTTCCACAGAAGATTAAAGTAAACACTTCTGGAAACACCGGGTACAAGTGTGTAGCACAGTAGGGAAATATATCTCAACACATTAAAAAATATAAAAAATTATATAATTGCAAATCTGAGCTAAACTGTATCAAATGATTCTTTATGCTGGTATTAGTGAGAAAGCTGGTAGCTGCATTTAGTTACCTGACACTTCCCAAATAGGCAGAGTTTTTAAGAAGCTCTCACTTTGCAGTTCTGCAAACAGATGTTTGCTATTTCTCATCAAGAAGCTCCTTAAACTACTGAAATGCCTTTTCATTGTTTCAGACAATTATTTTCAGAGCAGAAGCAACTGGTTTGGGAATAGAAAAGGAATTACTACTCACAAATTTAAGGCTACAAAACCCAGAAAATACAGGGCTTAATACTGACAATATGTTAGCTCAGTGATTTTGCACAGAAGTTACATTTTATAAATATTTTCAGAGGTGACAAGGAGTTGGGTAGGATCCTGTGTACAGTGACATACTTGACAATTGTGACTTTTCCTTATGTTTGCCATTTCTGTTACTGTCACTACTACCTATTTTTCAATGCTGTATCTTCTCCACTTGGGCTGATTAAATTGACTGACAAGATTTGAGGGTCACAGTTCTCAGTAACAAATGCTTACTAATGTGAATGGTACCCATTTTCAGGATAAATGAAATGCCTGGCCTTAGCTTAATGAAGGGAAACACCACAAGGGGTTTCCAGTGACTATATTAATAACTTCCATGCTTATCAGAGTAAAAAATAGTGCGCTTGTTTATGTGCATAGCTTTAGGATACAGTGTTTTAAAAGATTGGTTTCTGAACCTTGTCCCTGAGTTTTCATAGGCCAAGTTGGAGAAAGATTCCTGGCTGTGGATACATTATCTAAGATATTTCCTGGATTTATGCCATGAACTATAGAATTGAATACTATTTTTAAATGTAATTTTTATTTTTCAGAGCCAGCATTTCAAAAGTTTGCATGTATCAGTGTACATAGGCATGGTTTGTATGCCTGCTTTTGAAAATCTGGTTCATATTCTTTTTTTTTTCTGATGACATTTTTTGATGCAGTTGTATTATTTTATGTTATTCACCATATTGTTTTAATAAAACTCTTTGTTCACAATGAGTCATCATGAAAGCAGGATTAATATGTTGGCTCTGACACATTAAATACTAAAAACTATGGACTTCAGTGTGCTTTTGTGAGATTTTAATCAACACCAAAGGAATTTGCAAATCACACTGCACTTGGGGTGCTTTTCATCGCACCCTTTAAGAATGCCATGTTTCATTGCAGCAGTGGTGAATCTGGCCATGAATTTACAGCAACTTAATGCAAATAAAGTACAGTTGTTGTTCTGGCATCAGAAAAAAGGATTTAAATCATGAAAACATTTGGCTTAAAAAATTATATGACCAATGGACACATAGATATAAACAGTATTAATTTTACTTTAGGTTTAGAATCCTATTTCTTGTCCTATAAATAAATATTATAATCAATAGTTACAGAATCACAGCACGGCGGGGGCTGGCAGGGCCCTCCGGAGCTCCCCCCGTCCAGCCCCTGCGTGAGCAGCACCCCCAGAGCAGGGGCACAGGACCGCGTCCAGGCGGGGTGGGAATGGCTCCAGGGAAGGAGACTCCACAGCCTCTCTAGGCAGCCTGGGCCGCTGCTCTGGCACCTGCACAGCAAAGGGCTTTTGCCTCAGATTTCAGNTCCAGCAGCTCCCTGTCCTTCTGGCACTGGGGGCCCAGCACTGGACACAGCACCCCAGCTGCGGCCTCCCCAGGGCAGAGCAGAGGGGCAGGATGGCCTCCCTCGCCCTGCTGCCCACACTCCTGTTCATGCAGCCCAGGACACCGCTGCCCTCCTTGGCCCCGAGGGCCCAGCGCTGGCTCAGGGGCACTGGCTGCCCACCAGCACTGCCAGGGCCTTCTCAGCAGAGCCGCTTCCCAGCAGGGCAGCCCCAGCCTGTGCTGGTGCCTGGGGCTGTTCCTCCCCAGGGGCAGCACCTTGCACTTGCTCCTGGTGAATCCCATGAGGTTCCCTCGGCCCAGCTCTCCAGCCTGCCCAGGGCTCGCTGGATGGCAGCACAGCCTTCTGGCGTATCAGCCGCTCCTCCCAGCTTGGGGTCATCAGCAAACTTGCTGAAGGTACACACAGTTCCTGAATGCAAAAGCATATGCAGAATAGATTTTCACATCTCTCAACAAAAAAATTGATGGGATTTTCTTCCCTTGTTGGTCAGGATTGCTGTCCACAAAAGTGTACCCATTAAATTCTGATCTTGTCAATCATATGTCAGTTTTTTAAAAAGCGTGACTTCATCTTCTCATTTACAGGAATTGCAGTGAAATTACCACAGGTAAGTAACACTCTTACCTATCAGAGAGTACTTCTCTTTTTTCACTATCAATTAGCTACAAAAGTAACTTATGCAGAAATCATACCAGTAACAACATGAGCATAGAGCAGTATTTTGAATTATTTATTCTGGGAGCATGCCAGACTGATGGTGTAAGTCCTCCAATTGATGTAATTTTTAAGCTCAAAGGAATACATAAACTCCAAGTCAGTTTTTCCAGTAACTCTCACTTCTTATATGCTACTTACACGTTTCTTCAGTTCAGCATTGATTTGAGAGTTCACTTTCCAGGAAGTTTTGTCATGTCATTATTCCAGTGAGACATATTATAGTAGCAATAATAAAACCACACCAGGCTTTGACCATGCAGACCCTGAGAACTATTTGCACCACAGGGTTGTGGTGGTGGAGGTAAGGATTATAGCAATAAAACACTGAACACCTTTTTCTTCAAAAAGCAAAAAAGTTCATGTTTTCTTTACTGCATGATAAAGCTGAGATTTTATAGTTTCCTCTCTTCTGCATGAGTTAGAAAGAAAGCAGAATTTTCCAATATAATTTCCTTATAAAATGGCAGCTACTTTTACTGATTACCCTGAGTATGCCTGCTTGCTTTCTTCTCTACTTTACCTTTGAATAGTAAAGGAAATGTATTATGATGTTCATGCCTCATAGGTTCCTCCTTTTTCACCTCAGTAAGCATTTGCCTGGGTGAAAATAAAGGGACAAGGTAGACTTAACAAATTCCATATTTGTGCCGGTTTTGATGTCTTTGTAGCACTATGCATTCTTTCTGTGAATCACGTTTAAAACTTATAGCTCATGAGTTTTTATAAAAATATCACATGTTTGTCACAGAAACATTATCTAAGTGAAATTCCTAGTGAAGTAGCACAGATGCTATCCATGTGTATCATGTAAGACCTTTGTATATGCAGAGATCCATTAGAAGCACTCTGACATGTGCTTAACTCATCGCAGTGCTTCCATTGATTTTGGGGAGTTCTGGTTGGTATTCTACATATGACTGAGTCTTATAAAACAAAATTTCAGCATTTTGATGTAGTTTGTCCTACACATACAGAGCTATACTGAGAGTATTTTTCTTAAAGCAAAAGGTCTTCTCACAGTAGTAATACAAAGCACCCACACAGGTATGTACATATTGAGAAATGTCCAGTAAAAGGCCTAATGTAGAACTGGAATTTCTGGAACTCAGAAATAAAATACAGAGAAATAAAAGCTCTGAAGGTTTTGTTCTGAAGTCAAATCCAGAACAGGTGTGTGTCATCTGTAAGAGTGCTGAGGAGCAGAATATCGTATCAGAACATCTGGAATCAAAACATGACTTTGTGATAAAGCAATATTTGAAAAATATTACAGATATCCGTAACACTAAAATTAAAGACAAGATGTCCATCACCTCCCTGTTCTCCCTTACTTAATATTTTTCTTTACAATGACTGTAAGAGTCATCCAGTCTTTGGGCTATGTGACACATCATTATTTTTTAAGTCAATACTTAGAAATGTTACGCAGAATGATTAACTACAAAGCCCAATATATAATTTAAGGTGGCCAGTCAAGCATGTAGGAGGAGGAATACCACCAGATATTTTGCATAAAGTTTCGACAATGAAAAGTTGCAGCAGACCAAGTTGCTTTGGTGTGCTCTGACCTGTGCTCTGACCTGTGCAAAAACACTGATGGAGGAATATCACCTTGCGAACTCCTGCTTTCCTTCCAGTTATTTTTGTCTTCTATATTACAGATATGTTTCATTATAATGTATTCCACCACAGTGCAAAGCATAGTAGAGGAAGGACAAAATTAACACCTGGTTTATGTCTCCAGGGTCATGATCTGCCAGGACGCTAACTACCTAGTCTGCTTTTACAGCAGTGGATGGTATATGAATCTGGGGAAAAGCTTACTGTCAAAGTATTTAAATATTTATCTTTTAGCAAAGCTGTCTGGCAATTTGTTACTTGAACTGATTTCCTGAAAATAAAAGTCCAAAAGATCAAAGAACCCATAGCTGGCTTACCATACTGATGGCGACTTGAATTTCCTGTGTCGTTACTGCTGTAAGAGTATATGCATAGAATCTGTGCGTGTGTTTATGTATGTGTTTAGCAATGGAAAAAATAGTGGGAAAAGGCTATTTCTCCCAGATTAATCAAATTCTTTGAACCTTCTTTATCTACTATGAGGGAGACTTACAGGACAAAAGCCTACTTCTTTAAAAACACTTTGCATGCTCTCTTTAGACAGGATAGCTGGCTGCTATGAATAAGATTAATGATGTGAAATTTTTGCATTGGTAGTGATACATTCTGAATACTCTATTAATGTACTATTCCATATTCATGTTTTTTGCAGTAAGGTCTGTGGTGCATTGGTTAAAAAAAAAACAGCAAAAGAGTTTTTTCATCAGCACTGGAATTAATGAAGCCTAGTTCATAATGATATTGTGCCCCAACTGACTCTACTGCAGCAACCCACATCTCTCTACAATGTGTCCGCTTCCATCCCACATTTCCCTGCTCCTCAGCTTGTACCCAATGTTCCTCCCCATTTCCTCGTTGTCCGTACCATGAGAAGCAGCATGTGCTATGACTGATGCTAAATGATGTGTGCTGGTATAAACGTGGTGACTGGGTAACCACAAACCAAAATAAGGGGCCTAAAGTGGAGAGAAATTAGCAGAGATGGCCTCACCCCTTAGGACAGATTTAGTTTCAGTTTCTCTCCTTTACTGAGATCTTTAATCTCATGAAGGTTGTAGGAGCTTACTTATTCTTGAGGCATCTTTCTGAGTGTCAAATATCACTGAAATTAGAGAAAATTGGATTAAATTGGATTGAACCTGACTAAAATGCCATGAGATCTCAAATCTGATCTGCTAGATCTGCAGAAAGTATGGCCTCCTACATCGCATTCCCAGGTTCACAGTGTATTCAAACAGTTTTTCATGGGGTGTGCTTGTGTTAATAAAGACACGTTACAGGCAGGTTGGTCTGATGGCAAGTTTAGTGCTTACATTTCAACTTTGGTTTCTGATCTGGTGTCAAAATACCTTCTGAAGAAAATCTTTATTCCTTGTGGTGGGGGAAGAGGGAGAGTTAGAATTTGCCATTTCCTCTGACCCTCTGACTCTGCCCGACTTAGTTTGTCATAAGGAAACACAACGAAGGGTTGTAAACAGGGTGAAATAAAAACTATTTTCAAAGTATAATTGACTCATGGAAATGCTATTTCACTTCCATCTTAGTTCCTTCATACACTCTTCTGAGACTCTCAGTGTTGGTTAAATTTTTACAGGTAGGACCACAACAGCAAAAGAATTAATCAGAAAATAACATGTTCTGTGCAAAGATCTCATTGCATTGCACCACCATAACATTTAGTTAGAAAGGCAAGTTGAAACTCAGTGTTCCAGAGCCGGAATTAAACACGAGGGCAATTCTGAGATCAAAGCTGCTTGAGAAGCATGCGCCAAAAGCAACAAGGTCATAAATTTAAAACGGCTTGAAAAGTCTTCCACCATGCCAAGCCTGATGATCCTGTGGCAGTGGCCTGACTCCTTAATTAATGCAGTTGCTAATTAATCCTACAAACCTTTGGCTTCCAAAGATTCCAAAGAGAAAATCAATATATATGGCCCATTTTTTTTCTACTTTAGATGAAGAGCCACTATTGCTGTTTGGACACATTTTTCTTCTTTGCAGTTTAAATTAACAGCTTCCAGGCTATTGCAAACTATTCTTCTTCTGTAATTTTTTCTTGCCTGTGAATATTTGAGTTGATAAGGCAAGACACATTCCCTATTTGTGTGTTGTTAGAATCACAGAATGGTTTAGGTTGGAAGGGACCTTTAGAGGCCATCCAGTCCAATCCCCCTGCAGTGAGCAGGGACATCTTCAGCTACAGCAAGTTGCTCAGAGCCCCGTCCAGCCTGACCTGGAATGTGTCCAGGGATGGGGCATCGACCACNCCGTGGCCTCCTCTGGCCCCGCTCCAGCAGGTCCATGTCCTGTCTGTGCTGGGGGCTCCAGAGCTGGACGCGGCGCTGCAGGGGGGTCTCACCTGAGCGGGGCAGAGGGGCAGAATCCCCTCCCTCGCCCTGCTGCCCACGCTGCTTTTGGTGCAGCCCAGGGCACGGCTGGCTGTCTGGGCTGCCAGCGCACATTGCTGGCTCATGCCCAGCTTTTCGCTCACCAGCACCCCCAAGCCCTTCTCTGCAGGGCTGCTCTCAATCCCTCCATCCCCCAGCCTGTATTGATACCGGGGGTTGCCCCGACCCAGGGGCAGGACCTTGCACTTGGCCATGTTGAACCTCATGAGGCTCTCACAGGCCCACCTCTCCAGCCTGTCCAGGTCTCCCTGGATGACATCCCGTCCCTCCGGCATTGTTCTGTTGCCTGGGATATGTTATGGGCTTTACATTGTGTCCAATGGGATATGCTCGTATTAAACTGAAAGTTTACTGAAAAATATGTAAATTATTTTTTCCTCATTTTTCCATTTACCTTAAAACCCTCTTCCTACTCCAAAGGAAAATCAACCATAGAGAAGTGTATTTTCTATGTTCATTTCCATGTGATGATTGGAGGTGATATCCCCAGGAAAACATTTTTCTCTCATATTTCCATATATGTGAGAATCTCAGCTCCCATGTTGTGCATACTCCGAAATCTTTTGATCATTCATCAGACTGTTCTCTTTACCACTTTCATAAATATTTCTCTTCCATTGCATTTCTAGGCAATTATATCACTAATCCTTATCTTTTGAGGGGAAGGGATTTGTAGGTAAAAGAGTTGATTTCCATTACTTTGCTGGCACGAATGGTGACAGTTAGTTTAAATGCTCATTAGCTGAAGAAATAAAGTAGATTTCAGTAAGTATTTTAAAAGTATCAAGTGTGGAAAAAAAATGGCAATAGCACCTTGTAAGTGAAAATTTGCACATGCAATGAAATTGTTTGATTTTTGCTTTAGTTTTCCTTTGTGGTTTTGGGACTAGCAGGTGGAGGAAAGGATTCTATACAGATGCTTCCTATTCCTGCCCTAATCCTTGGTTTTGGGCTGGCTGTATGTTTTGATGGCAAAACCAAATCTTAAATGCTATTATTTGAACCACCTGAAGTAAGGAGGAAGTAAGGCATCATGAGGTAAATGGAGAAAACAGACTGGGTACATTGCTTTGGTTTTGACACCTCTTTTTTGTTTTGTTCTGGTTTGTAATTAAAATTTCCTTGAAATTATCAGCTCTCTGAAAGTTTGGAGACATGGTGAGTAAACTTATGTGATGCTGGTTGTAGTTACTAGTATGTGCTTTTTATCTTAGGGTATGATCCTATTCCTCTTCTAGTCAAGGTAAATCCTGCTGGTTTACAAGGGAGCTGAAAATTACTTTTCATTACACAGCAGATTCTAGCACTTGCAGCTCCACTCCAGGTATCTGTGGGCCTGTTCAGGGATATTTTTTCACCTTTTTTCTTTTTTCAAATCTGATCTCTGATTAGCATGGTCTTTTAGTAATATCAAACATACAAATGTGTAAAAAGTTTGTTGCTATGGGTCCATTTATTTCCTGTATTGCATTACTGCTCCTGCTGTAACCATTTCTTCTGGAACCCAAGCTGAAAAACCCATTTCTATTAATGTCTTTTAAATTCCCTGTAGCTTCTGCCATAGGACAGGCTCGCTCTCAGCCCTTGTGACTGCAATCACCAGAGCAGTGGCCTCTTGCCAAGATTTGGTTGGCCCCACTGAGGTACTGCAGGGTCCCCTGTCCCTGTATGTTTAACCTTGAGAAAGATCATCCCATTTTTAAGAACATTTGTTGTGGAGAAATACTTCTGATTTCTTTTTTGGGGGCTTGGTTGGAAATCTTCAGTGACTTATATATCCTTACATTCTCCTGAAGTTTTGTTCTGTATGGCAACAGTATGGCAAGTCCCCGTGGCCCTTTTGGCCATTCAGGTGATTGATAATGCCAGGAACTGAGGCACAGGGGTATGTGGCACAGCCCTCTGCGTCTAATTCCACTGCCCTTCCCCGTGCAGTTCCCGCTTTAGAAGTTGGGATGAAGCTGCACGCATGGGATGGAGGATTCCTTTGGTAAGTACTTGGTTTACAAGGACTCATTGCATAAAAGAACATGTAGTCTGTTTCAAGTGAAGATTTTAATAATTTACCAAGATTTTGTTCACTTCTAGATATTTATTCCTTCAGTATTGCTGCATTGGTGGTCTTTTTTACAAAGCATCATGCCTTCCAACCATGCCGTGCAGTTTTATTTAACTTCTGTAAGGCATATTTTATTTATATTAGCAGATTTGTTTGTGCAAGTCAATTTTTATCCATATTTTTGTAAGTATTTATATTTCTTCATGATATAATTGTACTCTTATGTTGATACATACAATTGTTTTAGCCAGCTGAATGTGGGCTCATCATAATTTTCATCACCTACACAGAAGTGCTAGAATCTGATGGCAAACCTTCAGAATAGGTACGCATATATTAGTACCATTTGTGCAGGCAGGGAAACTAAGCATTACGCTTTTATAGTCACATCTTGATGGAGCAACAGCTGCCATCACTAGATCCCTGTGGATCCCTGCTTTGTAATGGGCCGATTGATCAGCACACTGTTGTCATCCATTCCACCTTGAAATAGTTTATTTTCTGGTTTAAATCCAATTATTTTGGAATTATTTTGAACAGAGCTTTTTAAAAAGGAAAACAGTTTATAGCAATTAGTAGAAGCAAACATATGTTCTGTATCTTTCGAAAGATCCTATTTAGAATTCTCAAGCAAAGTTAGGGCATGTACATATTTTAAAATAAAACGTAATATGTCACATATGATTGTGACAGAAGGGGAGCTGAAATGTAATAGTGTTATGAACACCACAGATGAGGCTGTGTAAAAACCTAGCAATATTGATATGTCACCTAGTTATTGAGAGACTCTGTGACAGACTTGCGCAGCATGTGCTTTGCAGGACAATTTCTTCGGCATATCAACAGTTAAGAGGCAGCCTGCATTATTTGTTTCGCCTGAGGACTGGCAGGCAATACCACAGCCACATGTCTGACTGACCAGGACATACATTCATGCTGGTTGGCCGGGTGGCCAAGCAGCCAGGCTGTACGTCCACTCTAACAGAACAGCTGCCTAATGGAAATTATGAACTCTGAATGAGCCAAACAGCCTGTACTACCTTTTGCAGTGCACTATGTGTGTCAAAGTACGTGGAGTCATCTAGTATATGACAGGTCTGTTGCTGTATTTTGGGACCCTGAGCAGCAAAGGGTAATTGAAAAGAGGAGGCAGGCAAAAAGGGATTGACAGGGAGGTACTGCAAAAGAAGGAAACGACAGAAAAGCCCAGTCTTTGCTATTGTGAAAGGGAGAGGGCAGGAGTATGAGAGGTTGTAGGACACTTCAGGATCAGTTGGGAGTGTCTGAGGACAAGAGAAGGGGGAGACATTGTGGGAGAGGAGGGAAGGGAATATGGGAGAAAGTTGGGAGACAGCAGATGTGGGAAGTTTTCTCAAAACACGGGGGAAGTAGGGATCATGAGAGTCTTGACAGCAACTGCGGTATGAGTATGGAGCCAGGGTCTGTGATAGAAATTCATGGATGGACTATCGCTGCTCTAAACCTTACATTGGATTCGTGAAGAAAAACACCTGGGAGATAAAAATGGCTTACCAGATAAGGCAGTCATGTATGTGTGCGTGTTTTGAGGCCTTTGGCCAGGAAGTAAGACATTCTAAAGATGTAAAATAATTGGTCTTCTTAAGGAGAAAAACAATTGTCAAATACCAGGAGATGTCATGAGCATCATTTGCAGGGTACACGTCATGGAAGATAGTCTGTGGAAGCTTCTGTAGGAATTGGTTATCCCGGTATGTTGGTACTGGTAAGCATAAGAGGAAAGCTAGCTGTATCTAGCGTCTTTCACTATTTGTAAGATGTGCTTGCTTTCTACTAACTAATAATTTGTTGCTTGAAGGAAGGGCTCTTTTAATATCAAAATCGTTGTTGTGGAGGAGAGTACAGGTACATATCAGGCTAACTGATACAACACGGTTGATACATGGTGACCCTCAGCCTAATCTGAGATGAGGGAAATGTCATGATTAACATATATTCTCCTAAATGAGAGGAGGTGAACCAAAGCCTACCATGTGGTTGAAGAAACTCGGAGCTAGAGTTTCCTGAGTAATTATGATGGTCTTTAGCTGAGATCTGAATTAGATCATTCAATCATCATGAAAGCACTGTTTTCAACATCCCATAGCTCTCAACAGATGGAGGTATATTTCAAACTGTGTATACATTTGAAGAAGACAAGGCAAACATACAGATAAGTAAAAATAGACTAAGGCCCAAAGTGCATTTGCTATTTCTCTTTAAAATTGAAATACTACTTGACAACTCCTGAACATCTTGTCCTCTTTGAAGCATTTGTTTTCTCTTCCATGAAGCTAATTTGGTCACGTTTCAAAAATGTTACTATGTTGTGATCTCAGTTCTTGTTTGATGCATAAATCTCACCCACAGGGTCTCTGAGTAGAGAAATTAGAGTTATGAACTCTAAAGCTGTTGAAATTTTACATCCATTAAAGAGGTTTAATTATTATTTCTGTACTGTAGGCAAGAGAGGCTCATGTTTTTTTCTTACTTGGCACCAAGGAATGACAATCTGGGTATGGACACCTGAATGTTAACGGACATTCATAAGCCTCCAGGAATATAAATGCATCATGTGTAACACTTGACAGTCCTGAAACACTTAAACATTTTTCACCATTTCTTCCAGTCTTCAGGGAAACAAATTCTAAGGAGTGTGATAAACACGAGTAGGTGTATTTTTAAACTGAGCTATCTCTAAGATAATCATAACATATATGGCTAGTGCACTGTTACATGCAAAATATAGATACACATGTATAGACATGATTTTCACTTGCTGCAGAGCCTTAGTTCCTTTGTAAAGCACTTTAAGATCTACTAGTGAAAACGCTGTATAAGAGCTAGGTATTATTACCGTTTATTACTTTCTTCAAAAGACTGCCAAGGGCACCTAGGGTGTTGAATGGTGTTCTTGTATTAGAGACTATTAAAAATGCAAATAAATAACTAAAGCACTTTTTATGGGTTTAATTACTTTTAGACATTTGAACAATATAATTCCTAATGGAAATGTTGATGAACATCTATTTTATCACCATTTGTTACTCTACAGAGAGTCTTAAATAGTGGGGGATTTATAAATTTTTAATTAGATTTTGATAATTCATCTCGGGGTACATGTGTATTCAGGAAATCTGAAACTTGAAAGAGCCTAGCTAATCAGATGGATAATGCTCATCACTCCTCGAGCTTCAGCTGCACATGCAGGATGCAGTTTCACTAATGTTTGATTGCGGTAACTGGTATCCAGAAGCGTCTGTGCAGTTTTTAAGTATGGCTGTACGTATGGTTGAGCAGGTTTTTAGGTTATGCTAGATTGCACGATTTTGGCTACATTTTTAAAAACTTGGCAAATACATGCAGAAAAGTATGGGTTTAAGTTGTGTGTACATTCCTCGTGACTGCGGGTGCAACTAAATATGGGAATGCAAACTTGCAGTTGAATGTATAAGGTATCTGTGTACTGCTGTTGAAAATATTTGCATAACAGACATGTACATCCAGTAGTAAAATATAGTTACTAAAATCGAAACTCATCAGCTCATCGACACATGCAGGGTAGGAATACAAAGGAGAACAGTTTGGGAATTGTAATCTTCTAAACTACATTTCTTGAATGTGCAATTTATCATTTAGAAGGGCCTTCCATCAGAAGGTTGTTTTGGCACAGAGGTAATGATGTTGTGTATTCCGAAAGGATACAAATGAATCGTTCCATAGGTGGTGTGGAAATAGCTCTTTACTTAGCTTGAAAGCAGGGACAATACAGGCTAGAATGGTGTAAAATTGTAATGAATCCTATCTAATATCAATCTATCTTCATGACAACAGATGCAAACTTTGCAATACTTCAGCTAGCTTGTAATGAATATGTTATATCACTATGCTAACAAGCTGCTTCAATGTTTTTGTGGATTTCAAAACACTATTGAGGGTATGGAAGATGTTTGTTCCTTTATATCTGACTAGGAATAAGAATAAAAATGGGTATGACTGAAATCCTGTGCAATAATAAGTTCAGTTTAGATTTGTATGAAGCTAGATTGCTTTTTTGAAAACTATTTTCCATTCTGAAACGGGTGATAATTAATGACATAACTGGAAACATTAGCTGAATCAAGATTTTAATTTTAATTTTAACATGAATGGCCCAGTATTAACTATTTTAGAATTAACCAACCAACCAACTATGGAGCATGTGTTCCTCACTCCAAATTATGATAGCTGTTTTAAAATGAGCAATACGCTTACTGTTAATGTAACAGGGCCAATTTTATCCCTCATGTAACACCCAACAGAAGACTTTTGGATTTACGTCAGACCCTGATTTTAAATCATGGGCTTTTTGTTTTGAAAAACAGTTTCATATTGCATTCTCCTTCCTGGAGACGGCTGTATAGTTTTGGAGTATTATATAACTTCAGTAAAGCCTTGACAGCCAATGTCTGATCCCATTCCAGAGATTCATGCTTGCCAGCCTAATAAGAACATGGTCAATTATTTCCCTTTTAATCCCACTGGATTTCCCCAGGGAGCAAGGAAAAGAGTTACTTCATTGCCTGGCACGTAGGGTTTTGTAAATCCGCTGCTGCTATTTCAGTCCCGGTGCTCAAATGGAGTGGGAGACCAAGTCTTGAAAGCCTTGCCTCCAGAGCTGCAGAGAGGGTGTATGTCAGTGCTTAAAAAACATATTCTAACATTCAACCAAGCCTAGTAAATTAGTTATATTAAAGTAGAAAGAAAAATCTAGCCAGAAATATACTTTTTCATTATGTTTCAATAATTTATTACATGCTCTTCCTGGACTCTAATCTCTCGGTTTGAAATATGTTGTCACAAGGGCAAATCCATATATGGTACATATAACACGCTGTTTATCTATATGAACTGGGCTGCTCACAAAAAAAAATATAACTCTACAGTGTATTCGTTATCTGAGATTGGCTATGATTCAGCTATATAAGAGAAGTTTTAAAAGCTTTCTGGAAAAAATAAATTCTGCATCAGCCAAAGGTTGTTCAATTTTTATTTTGAGCTTTTGAGCAGAACCATCAGCACTGTTCTTATGCACCATTATAAGTATTTTTCACAAAATCTGACTTCCAAAGTACAGCCTAGAACATCAGTTCTGGTGAAGGCTGGGGAAAGTCCTCTTACTTTGATACCTAAATAAATAAGATTGCTGTATATGTGAACACAGGGTCTTCTGGTTACAAGCACAGGGCACCCCCAGCTCTCTTAGAGGAGATTCAGATGATCCAGTCCCTCTTTGGACATTCTGATAAAATGGAAATTCAAGAAAAAGAAAGAAACTAAAAAAAAAATATGGTTATTTGTCAGTTATTTGTCAAGAAAAACCCTCTATTTAACCACTTCATGGGAGAGCTGTATCAGCTTCAGTACAGTTATAACTGAGAAACTATACAAAAATGCCTATTTTGTATAAAGCCCATCCTCTCTTGTTTCAGTAGACAAAGAAGACTTTGCACTAAAACTCAGAAGAGCTGAAATAGTAATGGTTTTGTCTCTAATCTTCCTGCCTCGTTTTCACTAATATGACCATCTATCTTTTGTAGGACTCAAAAAAGCTGGTTTTGCTTTTTGAGATGAACAGATGTAGGCCTGCAGCCACCAATACAAGGCAACTCAGATGAACATACTGCTACATCGCATTGCAGCTTTGAATTGCATTATCTTTCAGTTTGGAATTTTGGCTGATTGCTGACACTCCGTAAGTTCTGCGTGAGGCAGATAAGCACTATCCTTATGTTACTGCTGGAGAAACTGAAGCACAGAGGAAAGAAACATGCCAATGAGAGAGGTTAAGTCTAGATCTTAGAAATACTAACTCTAGCCTGATACTGAATTCAAGGTAAAAGAGTGAGCTGGTGAAAGTCACAGGGAGGAGTTTTTGCAATATTTTAGCACTTCTGCCTGTGTTTCTAACAACAAAGGAAAGGATGCTCTGAGAATATACTGCTTATGGGTGTGCACGCTGTGTAAGTCGTGCTGCTGCTGCCTCAGTTTCTTGAGTTTAGTGACTCACTGAAACTGATGGTTGTAGTTTAGAGTTTAGGGAACAGCAGCTCTGTTTTCTTTTAAAAAGTGCTGAAAAGAAAGCCTTAGATCCCAAATTCTGGCATGACTTGCCCCTGTGAATTGAGATAAATGTAAGATATGAGTGCTACCACAGCGTTTTCCTTTTTCTGCCATGCTAAAGCCCTCTTTGAGCTGTTAAAAATCCAAACCCCAAATATGATTATTAGAACTTGAGAAACAAGAATGGTAAAACACAATTTACCTATAGACTAGGGAAGATTTCCTGCTGACACAAATGAAGCTTCAGGACCTTCAAGGGTCATAGAAACTTCCTCACTGTTGGGAGATGAGGTTTGATTAGAAGCTCCAAAGCCCATTTGGTCACCCAGCAGTAATGAAGACAGACTATGCCTGGTACTCTAGTTTGCTCAGCTGCCACGGGGAATTTTTTACTTCAGGTTTTTCTTACACCACACTATAGAAAAGAAAGCTACTAATATGTTCAACAAATGATAACTGGAACCATGGCCTGCGTCTATTGCTATAGCCCCATTAAATTAAATGAAGCTCTTCCAATTTACACGTGCTAAATATCTTGCTCAATAATAATAAAGCAGTAAAGTGGTAAAACATGTGAGAGCTTTAACACATTAAATATAACTAGCTGTGGATCTGTTAATGACAGACAGCAGGGAGGATGTACCTCCATTGTATCCACTCTGTACTAAATATTATATATAGCTTCACTGTGTATTTCTCAGCCTACTTTTTCACTATGAACTCTTAACAAAGCTTTTCGATTAGATCTTGTTTCTCAGTCTCTTCTCAAATTTATTATGGTTGCAGCATGGCCAAATGTCGGCTAAGAAACAGCAGTTACAGGTATGTATATAAACCTGTATGTATTTCCTAGATTTTGCATAGAAAATATTGCAGACAGGAGGTTTTTTTTCATTTAGATTTATTTCAGAAATCCAAGGTTTTCTGTTCAAAACAGTCCGTTCTTCTGTAAAGCCGGTGTTGTTTTATTAAATGAAGCTGTTCCTTTTAACATTCACGAAACTTCGACATGTGAAATAATGACCAGACCCCAAACTAGGCTTTAAACTATTAATGATCTGCCATCTGGTGGCCTGTCTTGCTTGAGCTGTTGCACTTCTAATTTACACTGATGTAATTCCACCAAAGTCAATGGCTTTAATATGCTCCTTGTGGTTAATGAGCTTGGTGTGGGAACAGCATCTGGTCCACTTCTGTCCCAGTCCTTATCACTGTGACTGAGGCTAGACCGGTGTGATCCGTAGGTAGTCAGGCCACTCGAAAAATCAATAGGGAACTTCCTTTTGCTGAGGGAGCAAAACCTGCACTAACCTTGCTGTGGATGAAATTCCCCTTTAGCCACCCTCATTTTTAATAAATGATGGTCAGAGATTGTGTTGCCTCTTGGGTATTACTGAGATGGCTGATAATCCACTTCTTCCTAAAGTTGTATTTCTAGCTAAAAAGCATTGCAGTAAGTGCTGAAAAATTGAGATTTGTTTATATTTCTCTCCTATCCTTTTCACTTCTTCTTTACAGCCCAAAGGCACGGCAGATTTACAGACTGGCTCAGTTCTTAATTTCTTTAAGGGGTCAAGATACATTGCAGAGCACCCCATCTAAAGACATAATCATGTATTATTCCAGGCTTACATCTTATCTAAGACTGGAATCATTTAAACCGGAAGGAAGGAGATCAATATGACAGAATGGCTGTACTTTTAATTCAATATTTAGGGGGCATGGCTTGTATACCAGTGCCACAAGTAGAAGTGTAGCTCATGTGTAAGAACTGATCTTAACATCTGACCTTAAAGGTCTTTTCCAACCTAAACAATTCTAACTGTAGCAGAACTGATGTACCATCCTTGAACATACCTTCCTCGAATATACTTATTTTAGGCAATTAACAGAAGGCAATTTGTGATTTAACACTACTCACATTTAAAAGATTAAAAAAAAAATCCTCTACAGTGATTTTTTTGTTGTTTCATAAGGTTCAAATACAGCAAGAACAACAGACCTGAGCCTTCGTGCTGGGTATTGCATTGTCTCTTCAAAA
>VZTV01007940.1:0-20748 GCA_013400875.1 Anhinga rufa
ATTATCAACACTGTTTCCAGCAAGAGGCAAAAAAGTGCAGCCTTCACTCCACGCCGGAGGCTTTACAGAGAAGCACAGAGTAACCCACTTATCATAACAGGAGACATGCTTACACTCCAAGAAGCCACTAAATAAATGTAAGAGGCCCTTTTTAGTTCATTCAAACTAAAAAGGTCTAAAAAGCTGAAAATAGAAAATAGTTAAAGTTTGGTTATTAAAACTACTTCAAATAGATCAGTAATACCTAATCTCTGAAGTTTTCTTCCATCTTCCACCCATCCATAGATTCCCCTTATTTAAGTTCAAACTTTACTTTCCAAGTTGTCCTAGTCCAGAATTTCTTTTTTTGCAAAAATATTCTGTGTAGCATATTCTTTAGCTGAAGTATTCTTCCTTTCCTATTTCCTGAAAATAATATTAGCAATTCATATTGCTTCCAGTTTTCATGTTTATGTTCTTCACCTTCTATCTCTCCTTTTCCCTCCGTTCTCATGCACCCTTTGGTAGAGTAATGTCACACAACTCTATAGGCAGCAGATGCCACATGATATAAATTCATCCCATAGAATATTAGCTCCTTGATTTTACCTGTGTCCTAAATCTGCTGCTATTGTATGCTGCAGTCATGACTCCTCCTTTCCAGCACTGCCCTCGTGCTCAGACCGCAGACGCCAGAACTTGCCATCACAAATGAGAGTTGTCCAGTGGTTCTGAGCAAGTGGCTCTTCTCCTAGCAGCTAAATTTTGTAAGCAATGAATTAGCCTGGTGGTCAACAGGGATGAAAAGCCAACAGTACTGTTAGCAGTGCTAGATAATGCCAAGATGGGTAAAATGTTTAATGGTTCACTGAAAGTAGATATCTGAGATTACATGAGTTCTGTGATTAGCATTGACAACAGCAGGGTAAAACCTCAGGCTGCAGTGAGTTATATAGGACTTCATATAGATATTTAAGTGGTGAAGTAATCCTAGAATCGTCAGAAGTTAGAGAATCTGCAGAAGTCAAGGTTCTGGAACACCAGAAAAAGACAAATGTGATGCTTATACCCAAAAGGGGGGAAAGGGAGAGCCAAGGAACCATGGAAGAGCCAGCCTGACTTCAGAACACTGAAAAATAAACAAAGCATCTATTTCTAAGCACTTAAGAGGTTAACCAGTTATAAGTAACAGCCAAAAATCATGTACTGTATCTTCATTAAAACACTCAATAGTGTTTTGCATACATATTAACCTAATTGAAAAAAAAAACAAACAGGAAAATAACTTTTCTACCTGACACTACTGCCATGAGGGTGCAGAAGAGACTGGAAAACAGTATGTTGAAAGGCTGTATCAAATAAGGTTCTACTGAAATCTGTCTCGAGTCTGGTACCATGCAGTTATTTTGTTAATGCCTTGGGTGGTACAACAGGCAGTGGGTTTATTAAATTCTCATATGATACCAAGCTGGGAGGAGTGCAAACATTTTGGGGTACAAGGTTAGAATTCGAAATAAACAAGAAAAATGGGAGAAAGAAGCTATAATATACACAAAGCTACTCAATGGAGACAAATGAAACATTTAAGTGGGAACAATCAGTTTCACAAATACTGTATGAGAAATTAATTACTTGTCAGCAGGCCTACAGAAAAGGATCTGGATGTGTATCACATAAGTTAAAAGTGTCTTAACATTTCAATAAAGCAAATATCACAATGGGAAGCATAAACACAAGAGCTGTATGTACAGCATCCAGTTTTACAATTGCTCTATCAAAACTGGACAGGGTTCAGCATAGAACAAAAAATGATCAGAGGTCAAGAAAATGTGAATTTCAAGGAACAACAGCTACAATGGATTATTTGAGAGAATAAAAGGCTAAGAATTACTCCCCCTGTCTACTATAAGAAGGAAAATAAATATGGGGTTAATATGCAGCAAGGGTATTTAGGTTGGAATTTTCCCCCCATTATCTCTCCGTAAGCGTACTGGAGTAGACAGTGGAATAGGTTACATAAGGAGGTTGTGGGATCTCAATTTCTGGAGTTTTAAAAGAACAGGCTAAGCCAGCTTCTGACAGGAATGTTTTAGTTCTAGTTTATTTTTAGGAGGCCAGACTAGATGACCTCTGAGAGTCTCTTTGTAGTTTCACTTTTTATGAAAGTGTGTCTATTACCTGAAGAGTTGAATACATGTAGTAAATATTTACTACTATATTTCTTGTGAGATGCACAATTTACTGTGCGGATTTCAAATCAAAACAAGCAGTCACGTGAATTCTTACTGGAATTGCAAGAACTGTGTAAGAGTAAATTATGCACAGTCCTGGATTACTAAAAGGGATTGCTTATCCAAAGACTTTGAACTCTACAATGGGAAAAAGGCAGCCAGAACAAATTTATAGGGCCAAGTCATAATCCCATCACAGTCAGAAGCAAAACTCTCATTGGTTTTAGAGGAACCAAGACTTGGATAATCTTTTTTTTTTTTAAGATCTGGCATTACATAATGTAAAATATGCCACATTTCCATTCATATTGAACTTATACAAGTAAATATTTCACATTAATTTCTTGTTGTCAGATTGTCATTTGGTGGACTTCAGTGTGGCCAGTTTAACAAAAAAAAATGCTACTAGTTAAGTAAATCTATCTGCAAGAAATATTTATGAAGAAGTCTGAAATCTGAATTCCCTACTGCCTTTATTTCTTTACAAAGTTGTATAAATGAGGAAATAGCACAAAGACCTATTAGTAATCATTATTTCCTAATTGCAGTGGGAAGCATCCTGCATGTTTAAATAAATATTGTTAACTCTGACCTCTTGGTTTGCCAGGACTGATAAGGCAATTGTTTGACCTATATGAAGCACATACAGTATGCATGGACCGAAAGCAGCAGGAAAACAGGAAACAATAAATCAGAAATTAGAGCACTGATTGTTGTAGCTAATTACATCAGACTTCTGCTTAATTTCTCACTCTGTCATTCTAACCTGATTTTCTTGCCAACAGACTTTGCAAATTGCTGGTGTCACGTACATACAGCAAATAATAATCTTTAGTTACTATGATTGACAAATGAATGAGAAGGAGAACATAGTTTATTATGGAAGAATGAACTGTGACACATACCAGATACCTGCTCAGATGCTTTTTTAATTCACTTACCTAGATACGCTGCATGATACATTTTGCCAGGGCCACAGGTTTTGGCATCACAACAGCATAATTGAATTTGTGGCATGGTTTGATAATGCTGGACAAAGAAGGAAAAATGAGGCTATAAAAGGAGAAAAATGGCATAGATTGATTTCCACAGCAAGAGAGATAAAGTGGTAACTAGAAAATTTAAATCAATTCTGAAAATAATATGCTTAGAATTAGGCATATTAATCAGCATGTTGTTTAATCTTGACCTCATACTGCACATCAGATAACTTGGTGTCCTTATTATTGCCTCTTTTTACATTACTCCACTTTCAAACTATACAATCTTTCTTTGTTGTGTTTCATCACTGCCATCAGTATCTTCAGCTGGCATAAATTAGCACAGTTTCCTTGAAGTCAGCAGAGCTTTATCAGACATTTTACCATAGCTGAGAATATCTGGTAGAACATAAAAATTAATTTTTAATTTAATTATCTAAATGTCAATTTGGCCCTTCTGATCCAAAAAAAAGTCATTAGCACTTTAGTTAATACACTGCCTTTCTGTAAGGTGTACCCTTCTCTTTAGAACAGCAGGTTGCCGACATTGTTTTGAGAGGTCAGGCCACACTGTGACACTTATATGTAGTCAATGATGGGGAGAGATGTAGTTTTAACTTTTCTTGATGTCTGTTAGACTCCCGTCAGCATGAAGTCAAGGCAGAGCCAAGCAGGCAGACTGGAGAAGTACCAGAAGGATTAATATTATATCATCATTGCCTTTAACAGGCTGTGCCTTGTGTATTATGTATTCTGAAACTGCCCATATGATTTAGCAAAGCAACATCTGGGGAAAAAAAAAAGAACTCCAGCCCAATGTAATGTTTTATTCATGTGGTATATCCATATATCATATCCTTCTAATGTTATTTCAACTATACAAATTGTTTTCTCCACAACCGTTGTCATGTCTGCTTCATCCTTTTCCTTTGGGATTTTTATTTGTAACTTTGTAAGGGCCAAGCCCTAGAAATCAACCAAAAGAACAACATGCTGATATTTTCAGCTATGCATTTCCAGAGGTCTTCCATTCTCTTCCCAGAGGGCCACCACATCACCTCAGCTGACTGCCAAGGTGCAAATAATTCATATTGGTCTGCAGTGCTTGTCAGGTTGTAGGACTTTCTGAGTGTTCTCTTCTTTCCTGCCTGAGAATCATATAATTCTCCTTCCTCCCAAATTTCCTGTATTATAGCAATGGTAGCAGGGTCCTGTAGCATTCTCTTTAGGAGTCAGTTTCTGAACAATTATACATTCATTAATTATTGTCTACCACATAATGTGTTTCTATATGCAATTACAGATTTAAATGTTCAAGTTGGCTTTTGAGTTATATTAAATTGTAATAATTTACAATCCTCAAATCTTTATTCTTCTAAAGCATCACACATTTGTTTAGCCTTTTCTGCCTACCCTCCAACTAAACAGTTGGAGAAAACAGATTACTGTTTTGTTGGAAGCGCTTCATTTTCTCTATCCCTCTGCCTCGTTTCTACTTTTTGTATTGACAGGTTAATGATCAGCTCGTTTAAAACTGGAAATAAAAACCAAATCTTATGTCTGATATACTGACAGACAAATATGTATGTAAATGTCAGATTAAGTATAATATTTAATAGGCATTAACCAGCAAGGCTTGTGCTTTACCTGTAACGGTAAGGCAACAGTCTACAGCAACAAGACTGTTGCCTTATCACTACAGATAAGCAGTAACACTACACCACAGCACAGCTTGCTGTTGGCTGTAGTGGGCCACATTAAAACACTTTATGTTTTTGGGGAAGCCAGCTGAGAACACTGGGGTACCCACTGATCTTTCAGCAATGCAAGCACCAAGCCAGGGAGCTGCTCCAGATAGCAGTCCAATAACGTTAGGAGATACTAACAGTATAGAAGTCCTGTAAAAATTCCAGTTACTTTCTGATTTCCCTCGTTATCTTGTCGAATTCCTGGCCTTGTTTTGGAGGCAGCCAATTCATCCATCTCCATACAGAAGACAAGCGCAGTCTTGTTTGTAGCATTGTTATCAAAGACTAATGCATGGATAAAGCAAACAAACAAACCCTAATCCAAAGCTATTTTAACTGCAACATTAAAGCTAGGAAAGCTGCTGATCACCTCTCTGACAGTTAATGGCACTACTGATGTATTTAAAGTGTAATCTTAAAACTATGTGATACAGACAAGCTTTTATTTTGTAAATGGGTGGGTCCATATAATCTCTCTATTGGTTCTGCTGTGTCCTAGTTGAAGAAGCTTCAAATACAGCACAATCCTGTTCAATATTTTAACATCAAAGGAAGAGACAGAGTGACCAAACTTGGAGAAAATAGAGAACCTTCTTATAATGAAGAGTCTTTGCATAGAGTAGTAAGATATAAATAGGGGGAAAGTTTTTAAAGTAATTACACAGAAGTACAGGCATCACACATATCGTTATCTTTCTCTAGAATAAAATAAGCCTGCAGAATACAGCAGGAATTCACTTTATTATTTTTCCTCACAGCATTAAGAATAGTTTTCTTTTTAAAACTGATTCAGTAACAGGAGTTGCTTTTCGAAATTCGCAAATGAATGAAAACTGAGGAATTCATACCTTTGCTGTATTTTTCTGTTTGCTGTATGTTAATTCCCACCTGTCTGCCTCTTACTCTAGATTTTGACCTTTAACATTAACACACAAAAATCTGAAATCTGCCCCTCTGCATCAGACTCTGTACAGAAGTCTTATAACTAGACCACCCCTTCACAGGTAAGAAAAGTCATTAAACCCTGTGAATTTTCACAGTGGATAAGCCTAGATTAATTTGACCCAGGTGTTTGTCTAATACCGTGTATGGGAACATTCACAGTGTCCCCTAGCTGTTTCTCCTGTGGTGGTCCAGCCTTAGTACTCTCTGGACTCTAATCTAAAACATGTAAGAGTACCAGCTGGCGCAGGACTTCATAGACAGATTTTTGTTTTGCTGTTTGTGTCACTTTGATGTATTCTTTTGCTTTGCATATGAATACATGTAGAAGTAGGAGGAAAACATGAAGAACTGTGTGCTGGAATTAAGTTACAAATGTCAGTCTCTTACTTAATTTTACAAAAACAAGCTCTTGATTTTATACTACATAAGCAAAGGGAAGTGTCATTATGAGCAGTGCAAAAATTTAGAGGCAAATCTGCCCTCATTTCTACCTATGCAACCCTTGCTGAAGTCAGTCGGTTTGAGCAGATGTAAGAGAGGTCTGAATCTGTCCCATTAGTCTTTATTTGCATGTTACAACTTCAGCTTAATTTATGCTTTATTTTAAAGACAAACAAGTACAGGAACATTAACAGCTAAGTAATTGGATGTTAAGTCAATATGTGTATGGATATGAGAAACACGAGTTATTGTACCAAAGCTGCTCATAACATATATAAGGTATTTTATAAAAAAACTTCATTATTTCAGCACCTTTTACTAGACTGAAATACTGTGAAGAGCAACCTTTGCAGTTAATTAATGGGTCAAAACGTGAGTTGCCCCACATACCCCAAATCTGTGCAACTGAAGAACATTTCTAAAATTAATCATGGCTAAAATGTCATACATGACAAAAAGGTGCTCTCACATGCCTACCCCATTGGAGACACAATAATATATTGGCAAGATCAAGAGATGTAACAGTGTGGGAAGCAAAATTTTTCATAAGGGCAAGATGAATCTTCAGGCTCTGATTATTCTCTTACAACACTACAGATTGACAGCTAATAGAATTAGGCTGGTTTTAAACATGTATAACTGAATTGGGCCCTGTATAATCGGAAAGTTGGCATATCACAGACCAATTTTGTTCATACAAATAACCCATTGAAAATCCAGGGATACATCTGGAAACTCACATTGTAAGTGAGATGAGAATCAGGCCATGCCTGAAAATACTAATTAGACATAAACTGAAAGAAAAATCAATATTTTGAAGTGTCTAAAGCTGAGCTTACTACATCTGTCGGACATGTAGCTAAAAGACTGCTTATATCCATTGGCAAAGTAATATATAATTTGGTAGTCGTACTTGTCTTAGGACTGTTTGTGAAGATGTAATCCATACCATCAAGACTCACATTTTGAGCTAAATTTGGCAGCATACTAACAGGAATATAAATGGTAAAGATCAGAATTATTCAGAATTGTGAACAGAACTATCTCACTTATCACAAACTCAAGCTGAGACTGTCAAAATGGTAAGACTTAACCACTAATTTTAAACACAAAGCTAGTAATCAAGCAGTGGGTACCATTCCACTTAGACCAATTAGTGATGAAAGCTGCAATTGCCTCTAGATTTTTACATTTATTCATCAAATTCAAATGTATAAAACTATTTACAAACAATGGAAAGAGCCAAGCAGTCCAAATGGATTTCAGATACTTCACAGATCAGCCTCTGACTTCACAGAGTTGTTTAGTCCTATCTTTAAGTGGTTCTGAGGAGCCATTTTTTCAGGAAATATTTCAGGAGATTGATGAGTTTATTTACATATTCTTGAGTTGCTTATAATTCAACCTATTGCAAAGGAAAAAGCAGTCTTTTCTACCTGGTCTGAAATGCTAGTTCCTGGAAAGATTTGTATTCCAAATTTATTCCATCCCTTAAGTGAGATGCCTCATCCTGCCTTCAAGATAAGATTCCAGGCATTGCTCAGATACTTTGGTATAATTTATTGTAGCCACACAAAAGTCAGTTCTAAATCCTTTTGGACCATGATGCCACAAACCAGCAGTTCAAAGTTCAAAGAGGGAGGCCGACAGATGCAATTAAGTTATCACTGTTGGGATAACTGTAACCCTTGCTGTGCTTTTAGCACTTCTGGGATCCTGAAGATTGTGAAATGTTAAAAAAAAAAAAAAATCATCTCCTCAACCCTACCTATATTTTCATTGCATAAATCACAGCAGTTGGAGTAAAATGCATCCAGTGAATTATTTCCTGCCACTAAGGAAAAAAATCCAAAATCTTGTTTCCTGATGACTACAAACTTCTCTTGACAAACCTCCAGTGCCAAATGTGGTTTCCATTTACTGTTTTGGGATTTATTTGTCTATGCCAAAGTTCAGGTGTGCCAGCTCTTTGTAATAAGCCATTTGGATGAAAGCTTGGCTAGCTCAAAGGATTCTGATGTATTTTATTGCTGCCTTTTAAGATTATTGTTCAGAAATACCAACTCTAATTTTGAAATCAATTAGCCATGCAGTCTGATGAGGTGTTGGCCCAGCTCAGGTTCACACCCGCTGTCCGCAGATTATTGTTAAGTTGAGTCAGGTCCTTAGTGCTGCTCTGCTTTGCAGGCATCTGGTGTACACATGTTTGATGTCCTCACAAAATGACGCTGATGGCTTAAATGGCAAGGCTCTAATGAAGAAAGCCTAGCAAGTTTGCTGCCGTTTGCCAGCAAAACATGACTTTTACAGGGCTGTGTAAAAGTCTTTTTTCCCCTCGTTTAACTCTTCCATGTCAAGAGAATATAAATCTTCTGTGGAGAGTGGAGATTCAGCAAAGGTGACGAGAACAGGACCTGAGGGTCCACTATCGGCACGCAGAAGGAAAATCCCTCTGGGCTCCTATACCTTCCCTGCACCCGCATGGCCCGTACAGCCCTGTGCTCAAAAGCACTGCCTCCAGAGGGAAGGGCATCTGCCTGCACCAGCCAATGAGCTCCCTGGAGGGCAACGCCTGGCAGAGCCAAAAGGAGAGGCACCCAAGCTTCCCCAGGGAGAGGGAAGTGAATGAAACCATCCAAAACAGTTTACTTTGGTTTTGCCATTACAAAATGTTCCATGGTAATCCAAACAAAGAATGAGTGTATAAGATTATTTTCCACTACATCTTTGTAGCCTAGGAAGTCTTTCTGCAGTTTTTCCAGTTTTGTGCACAAGATCTGAGAATACAACCTGAGAGACATAAATGCAAACTAAAGAAACCAACAAACCCTCCCCCTGCGGCCCCAATTGGGTTCTTTACCATGTGCAAAGCAATTAAGTACTTATTCCGTTAGATTAAGGCTCCTTTGAAAATCAGTTTTTCCTCCTTTTAACCAAAAAATATTCCATCAAATTCACCAGGATGAGCCACTGAATATCAGTGATATCAGCCATACCAGAGGAAGAGTAATAGCAGGGAAGTGTGATGAGTTATTTGTATCCATTATCATGCTAGTCTATCTCAAATGATAGATGCTAAACTACTGGTCTAATCATCTCAAAAGAATTTACAAGTATTGCATTGTGGCTTCAGACTTGGAACCATTTATCAAAATCAGCCTTCCATTCAACCCATCTGTAACATTTTGGAGAATGTTGAGTTCACGCAGCCTGAATTTGATCCAACTTTCTTTTTTTTTCAAAGCCGAAAGCATTTTGGTTTTTGCTTATATTAACTGTCATGGTCATGTGGTCATTTAGAACCATTGTCCTCTTTGTTAAATAGAGCAAGAGGTAAATATAAACAATTAACCTAACTCAGAACAATCAGGTATGAAAATGTAGTTCTTATCTGGTCAAGGAGATAAATGTAGCAGGTCAATATTCTCTATATAGAACACATATGTATATGTGTGTACACACACACACACATATATATATATATATATATATATAAAAGGAGTATCTGAAGCCTCTGCCTGACTGGTATTGAGACCTGGACATCCAGAATCAACTTGGCCTTTACATTAGAAGTCAGGATCATAATTATAGAGTGGGTGTATTTTTCCTCTTCTGAGTTTTTTTTCCTATTTAGACACACCACCAGCCTCATACAATTTTGTATTTATGCAGCTTGTCTTCAGGATCAAGAAAATTAACTCTATCCCAGCTGAAACCAGGACACTGAGCAATACCAATTTACAGCTTCTAGTAACAACCATGTTTTCAATATTCTCACAAGTTGTACTTTATTCCAATGATCTATTGTAACTACATTAATACCACACTCCTAGCGTGGAAGGAAAAACTATGCAAGGCTATGCGTTTTTACATTAGTTCTCTATTAGTGCTTCTTTTACTCATATAAATGTGTGAAATATTATGCTAGTGTCTTCAGATAATACAGTGGTATATGGTTAAACAGGACATTATGTGTATCTCTTTCATTTGCTGGCTTTTTTTATTTAGTAGGATACTCCTTCATTCTTGTAAAAAGAGAGCTCAGGCTGTGTTCAAACAAAGGTTTCAGGGTTTGAAGAGAGTAAGACTCAGTCATCTAGTTCAAGCCTGATGCTCAACAGTCATGCTGAAGGAAAAATTACTGTCTGTAGAGCACAGACATGGCTATACAGAATATCAATATACAGCACACAAGAATTAGGTTCTTTCCTTCTGCAACATCCTCCTAATACAAGTGCTAAAAGGGGTGTATATGACAAGAAGGAAATGAGGAAAAGGAAGGAAGCCCTAGCAGAATAAGAGGGAGACCTAGTCTGGTAGGCAGTTTTAGGCATGGGGTAAAAAGCAGTCATAACTGATGAGAATTTTTCCTTTCCTTAAATCATTGACAATTAAGTATGTCAAAACAGTCATGGACCCTGACAGCATAACAGCCATTCAAAGTTAGCACAAAGGTACCTCACCCCCAACAGTGGTCATGTAGGGATATAAAACACACATACAGAACAATTGGATACAATCTCTCAACTTTGAGCAATTACTGAGCAGTTTCCTACATGTTTAAAAGTCACTGATGGATCTATCTTCCAAGAAATAGTTTAGTATTGTTTGAATCCAAATACTTGTGTATTTCTGCCTTCTGTAGCGTTCTGCAGCTAACAACTCCATACCATAGTACTCTGTGACCACCATTCAGTTATGTGGGGAGAGAATAAAGGCCTTCTGTTGTCACTGTTTTCATGGGATGAGTTCTTGTGTGAAGAAAAAGTAAATAAACATCTTATATTCACGTTTTCCACATGCTTCTTGATTTTGTAATACCTGCTCTATACAGATATCCTTTTGGTCACTATTCGTACAGTAGTTATTCCACGCCTTTAATCATCCCTTATCAACCTTTATTCTTTTTCTGGTTCTGTTTAATAATTGTGGCAATGGGATGAACAGACTCTGTACACCAGATTCCTTTTTTAACATGAATCTCAACATTCTGGAAAACAGAGCCTGCAGATCAAAAGTTTGGGAAAGCTTGCCTCCAGACCAGCCAGATCTGGCATCGCTCTCTATACTGTAAACAAATAGCTTTTCTTTAGCATCCTGGAAGGTATATTAAGGGAAGTTATATTATCTAAAATCCCATAAAATTATAGGTGACTGAAGGGAAAAATGAAGTCCTGCCAAAATCCCTTTTCTTTTAAATGATTAATAAATTTCATTCTTGTTGGGGCTAAAAAGAAAGGTGTGTGAATAGAAGCAGTTTGGCTGCTCCTGTGTCAACCCTGGCATAATTTAGTCAGTTTAACCAGTTTCTGTTAGGTCTATCAAACATTGGCCTTTTTAATTAAGTTTATTAAAGGCTTTAATATATCTTATTCAATAGTGTTTGGTTAGTTTATGTTTCATTTAAATTCATTTACTTTTCTGTTAGCCAGGCATGTGGTTCAGATGATACATAACACCAACATAACTGGCAGACTTATTGTCTTATGATAATATTAATGCCAGCAGTGAAGGCCAAATTGCTCTGGTTGAAGCTGTTTTACATAACAGATATTATCCAATTACATAAGGCTTGAGGGTAAACTTTGGTAAAATTACAGAAAACCCATTATGATATTTCCTTAGAAGCATTTTTATGTAGTTTGACATCTGAAAACCATACTTGGTCTCAAACACATACCAGGGAGATCACCACCTGAGTACCTCTGTCATGAGTTATTGTTTGGCTCATTAATATTTGAAGCCTGGACTCCGTGAACTTTGAAATATATATTGCACTGTGTATATACTGGTGTATAATAATTTTGGGATAAAAATTTCAGAGTATTTTAATGTATTTCAGCAGGAAAAAAAATGAAAGTCTTGTCATAGGAAAGTTCCTTTTATTAATGAAAACAATTTCTTTCTAGTGAGTGGGTAAGTTCACCAGCTCCACATTTCACAACAGAATTGGTCATGCCATTAGGAATGACAGATTCTAGGAGCCCTGCCTATCTACTAGCTGTTGAATTTGAATGGAGATATGCTGGGGAGATGGAAGCCAATCTCTCAAATGGTTCATCCCATGCTTAATGCTAAATCCAGTTTCTGGATTGCCTGCAAGGTAAACATAATAAAGTAAATAAGGAGGCTAAAGTTACTCTTTCACCAGACCCCTGTTAATTTTGCTAGTCTGTAAAATGGAGTCTGACATTTGGGCCAGATCTCAGGGTAATCCTAGTCTTGGCCACATAAATCTTGTTGGTTTGGGTTTTTTTTTCCCCCCTGAGAATTCTGCTTCAACAGGCTGTTGGTTCCTTTATTTCTGCCTGGCTTTTTTGTCTGTATTCTTATTCATTCCTTACTTTAATCTGGAATGTCTCAGGCACTATGTAGCCAGGTTTGATTTCTCAAATGGCTGCTTGTTCCTTCCCAACCAAATATGTTTTTTGTGAGAAACATGACATTTTCAATCAGAATATTATTTTATTGATTTGGGGTTTTTTAGTTTTGTTTTTAGTTTTTTTTGAAACACAGACACCATCAGCATGCATCATGAAGTCTTCCTGAAATGTTTTTATTACTCTCTTTCATAATGGCTATTACCATTGATGTTATGTGCTCCTAACCAGTAACACAGTAGAGGACAGTAAAAAGTTTAATCTGCAAACCACTACCTCTTTCTTGAATTTTAGAACTGCTTTGTAAATAACTAATTGGGCTTTAGTAAAATTCTACCTGACTTCAGCTAGTTCGTGCAGCTCTTCAAGACTTGTGTGGCCCAAAAGGCAGGTTATTTCTGTCTGAGTAGAATAGTAAGAGAAATAACAGGCAGTAAGCATTAAAAGGAGAAAAGCGTGTGAAAAATTAAAATGAAAATTTATTTATGGCACACCCTATATAAGCTTGACCTTGCTCACATTGTAATCATTTCCAACCCCTCAATGACGTCAACCTATACAAAGTTGAGCCTCATAAAAATAGAAAATGTGAAGGTTATGTGGCAATACACTGACAAGTTTTAATACCACCTCTTTCATAGCAAATGGCCAACATAGGTGCAGAACTGCCTGCTACTGGTGTGTGCTTACAAAAGTGAGAGAAAAAAGAGGCAAAACTCTACAGGGATAGAACATAGGTCACGACACACACATTCAAAAGTCACGACCTTCAATATTAAGGCAACAATCCTGTCCTTAACTCTCTGTACATTATGAACAACAGCAGCTAGAGTAAGGAACACTGTGTCACCATAAATTGAGAAGTCAGAGAGTTTTGTTGCTCTGCTCCAACCTTAATGTTACGCAAATGCTGTTTTGTTGTGCCTTTAATACAATAAAGGACTAATTCCTCAGAAATCAAGGATATAAGTCACACAAATGAAAACTTGTAAATTATGTCAGTAATCCATAACTCACACAACTGATTTGGAAACCAGAGCCTTATGGTTCAGAAAGAAGTAATTGCTTTATTAACTCCCATTTATCAGTATAAAACTGGCTAATTTAACTGACTGACTGATTTATATATTGATACTTTAAATTTAGCTCAACATCCTAATTTAATAAGGGATCACATATGGATGCTTAAAAATATATTACTTTCTAGTTGGTTGATACTCTAAGCATGCCCTTATTAAGACAGATTATCTCCCTTCCCTTGTTCTTTTAAGAGAAGGACAAAACAAATTATATATCTCATTCATTCTACCTGACAGAAAGGCCATGTTTCCATATAACCCTCTCTCTAGTAATATATTGAATGCATGGCTAACCACATCATTCATTCTCTTTTTAACATCCATGATGTCATAATCTTTTGCAGCAGTAAGGGTGTATTCCTGCCTGCAGACTTTTGGAAATCACCACAGGGAGTCAGACTACTGAAGCACAGTCAAGCAATAAATCTACCAGGTATACTTGAAACAAAACTTGGAAAGAAAAAGTAATATGGATTTATACACCTTTTACTCTGATTCTCCAATAAGTAAGGTCTTGTGTACATTTAGCTGATCCTAAATTATATGTTAAGAACTGGAGGGTTCTCAGTAACTTCCTTTAAATCATAAAATCAGGGCAGGAGTGTGTTATTTACTTTAATTAAAATTACTGATATTGCCAACCATGGTAATATGCTTCCAAAGGGAGAGACGCAGGTTAGGATCCTAATGAGCATGGGTTTTAGATATTGGTATTAAATAACCTGTAGCTGTAACAATCATAAATTATAATCTATGTAAGCAAGATTATAGACAGGATATGCTGTACAACCCTGACTGTATAATACGCAACCTAAAGGTAAAAGTGTAAGCATTTAGTGTATTTAACTTTCAAAATTAGCACTCCTGTGAAATGTGGCATTATTAAGATGAGGCTGTGTGTGGATTAAAGTAGGTAGCTCCGCCCCAGTTTACATTCTGATGATTTCTTCAGATTTGTATTCATAGCAATTCAGAAAATCGCCAAGCCGAGTGCAGATTTCACTATTAATACCAAGGCTGAAGACTTCAGTACTATGTGGGATTTTGACCATAGAATCAGACAAACTCTAAATAATAGCAAGGTGTGATTTTGTGATTCCATAGGTGAAATATCAGGTAACAATTTGCGCTAAATTATGGCTTGAAATCTCCCACCTATATTTCATGCTATCATCCAACAAGCAATTTTTTCTTCCAGAACACCTTTTAAAAATTGTGGTTCTTGGTTAGGAAATCAAAACATTTTTATTTCAGCTTTTCATTCTAGTGATTTGAGCTCAAGATGCTTCCTGACTTCAAACCTTAATAGCAGATGATTAGAGCAATGGGAAAATTCACTTTCTGAAGTCCAGCCAAGTTCTAAAAGAAATCTTTAAATTGATTTTGGAGCCTACATTTTTTTAATGTAAGCCAGAGTATGTGTTTTTGGTACTTAGAAATTATGAGTGCTGTTTTGCAATACAGAAAACCTTCCCCAATGCCAACACATCATAGGCTTGTCTCAGTGGTGATTTCAGTTTCACATATCTGGACTTAATGTGCTTTACCTCTGCTGAAGCTGGGGTTAGACAGTACAACTATACACAAGAACTAAGTCTTCTGTCTGTCGTTTCATGACTACTGAGTCACCTGATCAGGGTGAGGGAAAATAAATTCCTGCTTAGAATACTAAAAGTAAAACTCAGTCACTGGGGTTTAAAACCCATGTGTGTTTCATAATATTCCTTCATCTTTGCAGCCTCATAATAATAAAATCATATAATGTAGCTGAATTCATTATCTGTTATATTACCTTACTCTTCCTCTTTCACTCTCTCCATTTTATACAGCATTTATTCTTCTTAGCCATATGGCACACACACAGTTCCCTTAACATATGCTGTACATCCTTGTATGGCGAATGTGAAAAATAAATGTCTGATTAGAACCAGAAAGCCACTAATGAAACAAAGTGGTCGTTATTCCTTATAAAATAATCACTGAAATGGACTTCCTAATACTCTTCTCAAAGGGTATTTCCTCAGTAACAATAGGCTGATTGCTGAGATGGATGGGCAATTGAGAAAGCTGAAAGATGTTGCAAAGGCTTAATGGTCAAGAAAGATCCTGAAATCTGGGCTTTTGTTCTGAAGACAGCACAAAGTGTTTGAGGGAAGTCTATAGTTTACTAGAAATCCAGTTTCCTTCTCTTTGTAACAACTTCAGTTGTCTTCATATGCAAATTTACAGTGAAAGTAGAGTGCAGTTCCACCAGATGTAAATCTGCAACACCAGTACTGACTTCAGACGGTACTGAAGGCTTGCAAGAAAAATAATAGTTCGGTGTGATCACATCTCATCAGCAAATGTCTCACTCACATTCAAGTGTTCTGCAGTTCAGAGCTGGTTTTGCAGTCTCACAGCAGTATTGCACTCACGGTGCAATGGAGTAATCTTGTATTTACCAGGAATGAACTACTGTCAGCAGCTGAAAGGTTTGTGGGTTTAGTGAGCATACTTCAATATTGCCCATCATGTGTTCACACTCCAGAGTGGTGCACATTTTTCTTCCTTCCCTAGAAAAATTGTTTAAGGTCAAATCAAAACAGTTTGTGTCAAAGTTTACTGTGCGGGTGCCAGAGCAGTGGCCCAGGCTGCCCAGAGAGGTTGTGGAGTCTCCTTCCCTGGAGACATTCACACCCTGCCTGGACGCGGTCCTGTGCCCCCTGCTCTGGGTGTGCCTGCTCACGCAGGGGGGTTGGACAGGATGATCTCTGGAGGTCCCTTCCAACCCCTACCGTTCTGTGATTCTGTGAGTCTGTGAAAGTCGATTTCTTGTATTATAATTTACAGTAAGCAAAAGTTTGAAATAAAGATATTTTGAAATTAAAACCCAAAAGACTGTGATGAAGTTGAAATGGGGACCATCACATTTTTATTTCTACAATTTTTTGTCAGAATCAACACATTTTCACAGATCAAAAAATAATTTTGAGAAAATAACCATCTCTATATCTTTTTTTTATAAAATAATCAACACATTGACATGTTTTTTCATGCTACTATTGCTTTAAAGCACAGAGGTTTTTTCTCCATTTCTATTCTAAAAAAAAATGTCTAAATATTGATCCATGAAGACTTTCCATTTAACCATTCTGTTTAATTAACAGGACACAGCATTGCTACAATTAGCAGCAAATCTATCCAAGGGACTTCAGAACATTTTTGACTGTATGGGCTCAACAGGATTTTCAGTTTGCTGTAGCTTTGTTAAACTTGAAAACAATCTTTTAAAAATTAATAATAGCGATTGACCCAGTGAAAACATTGCTATGTAAAGCAAAACACAGACAGTTATTTTCACTTGCTTTTGAATGTTGTTGTAGATTAGAAGGTTATTCTAGATCTTTTTAAATGGTGAGATATATTTTCTCTGCAGTCTTGCTAAATTCAAAAGAGAAAGAAGTTTGCTGAAAAAATGTCCTCAGAGAAGATACCTGTATGTTAAAGTTTTGTTCAGATGGGTACTGCTTCAGAAAGCAGTGCACCCTTCAGAAAGTGTGAAACTGAGCCATTTTTGTGAAGTCTTCATGATCCCCTATTACTTCTACAGGCAAATTATGTCCTACATTTTCAAGCATACCTGCTATAATTCTTAATGCAGAAGCTGGACCACAGTTTTTCTATTCATCCACATCCTGATACATATTCCATTGAAATTAAACAAAGATGTCACTGGCTTCAGTGAGCTTTGGATGAGTCTTCAAAGGCATTTTTAAACATAGGAATACTATATATATACCAATTGGCTTACTGGTTTGAAAAATGTAGCTACTCAACTTGCAGAGCCGAAGATACACATATGCTGTAGAAGAACAGCCAAGGAGAAAAAGATAATCACAGCTTTACAATATTTTCTAGAACTACAAGGACATACAGAGAAGAAAGAGGATCAGCTAGCTAAGGGTCTGCTTTAGGACTTCGAAGAGATGAATTCAAGGCCTTGCTTTACTAGAGACTTCCTATGGGATCTTATACCACTCCTGTCCTTCTGTGCTTCTACTCTTCTGTGGGAATGAAAGGTACTTCTATGTTTATAAAATGAAATGCATAAGTGTATTATAAAAGTCGTGGCACATTCTGATGGTGTGCTACAAGAAGCACTTAGGGTGGGATGTAAACATAAGCAAAGAAGATATCTGCCTACATCAGCCAACAGCTTCTGGTACTGAAACATTCACAGTCCCACAACCTGTATTGCCAATGCCAAAACTCTGGGACCATAGTCTGGTTCTAGCTGCAGGGCATCAGAAACGATCGTGGGGAGGAAGAAGGACCTTCCCATCTGTTCCAGAGAAGCAGCAAGGCTGGTACCAGCTGTAAGTCCTAATGCCATCCTTTACCCTTCCTTGCACATTTGCTATGACAGGAATGGCGAGCCCCACAACAGCCTCCTCCTTTGCATGGCAAGATTCCGTTTTTCCTACTTCACTGAGGAAGTCTTGAGAAATTTCAAGAATAGCACAACCTGGGAAGAAAATAATTTCTGAGCTAATTCTCTTGTACATGTCAACCCTTGTTTGGTGAAAAAAGTTGTAAAAATGAAATTAATGTAAAATGTATAATTAAGTTTCACTTCTGTCATGATATCAGACACAGAATCACAGAATGGTACGGGTTGGAAGGGACCTCAGGAGATCATCTCGTCCAACCCCCCTGCGTGAGCAGATACACCTAGACACACAACAGTGAGGACATTATAAATCATATCACAAATATAGAATAGTGCAAATATGTAGGCTTTAATTCCATGAAGTAGGACAATACAGTCCCAGTTTTACCTAAATGAATGTTCCACTGGTAACAATTTTGCTGATGCTGCTTAATGCTAGGTATGTGTCTTAGTATTTTGCTGAAACAGGGGCAAAGGAAGATTCAGTAAAAATATTTAGAAAATACTGGCTGGGCTCCATACCTGCAAATAGACCTAGTGGTGGCACATTTCCATAAAAATGAAATAGAAAAGCAGGTTTAGAAGCCAGGGCAAGATGTCAGGCCTCCATCTCCCCAGCTTGGACATGGTCTTCTTCTGACCTGTCTCTGGTCTTGGTGCTGAACATTCACTGCTGGTCTGAGAAGAGTGCACCATTGTTTCCTTAGCTGGAACAGGCCCTCTTCTGGAGTGGCAAACTGAGAGTCACACAAGCTGAAGGAGAAATTAAATGTAGAAGAGTACTCTAACCACTAGGCAATTATAAAAATGTGCACCACCATCATCACCATATATGCCAGCAGTATATTTTCCTCTGTAAAACTTACTATAGCTGAATGCAGTATAATTGGTGTGAGTTAAATGCATTCAGAAGGTTCCTACCTCACCAGGCTCTCCAGAGAAATCAGTCACAGGGATGTTTTGTCTGTGTCTCATAAATGGCTACGGGCATGAAGTGAATGAGAGATTGCTCACTTCAGCCAGCAAACGGGCAAGTCTTAGCACAAACTTATCACTTCAAAGTAACATCACTTCAAAAAACTTGGGGTTCCTAAACTTCACTTTTGGTTGGAAATTCTTAAAAGTTTATTTGTCTCATTAACTTATATTTTTGTCCCAGCCTCATTACATATGAGAAGTTCAAACATATATCTCCTTGTAAGAACCTTACAGTGAATTTTACTTGCTTTTTTGCACATATGTCTAAGTTGCTAGCTTCCCTCATTTTGTATGTTAAAATATTGAAAGATAATTTTATGGAAGTATTCATATATTCTGTTATATACAATAACACTGGATTCTTAAGACAGAATCCAGGATGTACCTTTTTCCTTTAGGCACATGTTGATAAAATGGTGATATTCGCACTAATTGCAACAGGCTAGCTTAGCTGAAATTTTCACAAACATACATGGAGGGGTAATCAAAATTTACCAGAAAGCAATGACTCACTAAAGGAGAGAATCATCTGGGGATACAGCATGTCCAGACAGTGCAGACTACCCAAGTTATTTTCTTTCAATGCCAGCATATTCAAAATTGGTTTATTTTTTATTTGGTCAACCTCAACTTATTAGCCTTGAAATTCACCAGCAAAGAGCTAACTTTCTAGAGAGTCATTGACCAATGCAACAAAAATTTAACATCTAAAATAAATAATTAAATTATGAATTAGGGAAGACCTCAAGCACAATCCTACATTTCTTTTTTTAATGGCAACTATAAAGTTGGTATCTTTCCCTTTCCATTTAAATATAAAGATTTCTCTGTCTTTTACATATGAGTCAACAGTTTCCAGCATGGAACAGTTTCCAGCATGGAACTGTCTTTGAGATATATAGTGGCCAAATTTCGGTCTTTCAGCTTCAGCAGGTCTGTCCCCATTTGTCCCATGAAGACCCAGTAGCCCCTGTGGGAGAGTCTCCTGTGCTGTTGACGCTCCCCCTGCTGACAGCGTTCAATCAGGAAAATGCATTGCGAGGGCTTGAGGGAACAGTGAAAAGAAGAAACTGCTTTGAGGGAGGAGTTCATGGGAGAAGAAATAGAAAGAGCAGAGGCAATCACGGGTATAAAGAGATGGGCAAAATCCGGAACCACAGTGGCAAAAGATCCATAATCACTAACCCACATGCCCTAGGATATCTGTAATTGAAACCTGATCTTTCTAATCAGCAGAGTGGGAAGGCTACAAAAGTTGTGATGGTTTTGAAGTTTATCTTATTTGCGTTTGCACTTTAAACCTTTTTTTTTTTTTTGAAAGAACTTGCAGGGAGAACAAGAATTTCTTTGCAGCAACGAAACTTATATGGGATACGGGAGATCAAGATTACATCCCCAGTCTATATCAAGCACATAAGGGACTGAAAATGAAGGCCAGGTAAGTGTCCAAAGCAACAAGTTAGTGGTCATTTCCACAATGATGAGGTTTTCTTCCTTTTTTTTTTTAAATTGAAATAAAAAACTCACAGTTTTTGTAAACATTTATATCCTTTTA